>JAWWML010004058.1:0-45238 GCA_035047165.1 Ormyrus rosae
TGTTGTAATGCGCACCTGTAAACAAACTCCTTTTTGGAGTTGCGCGCGCGGACGGCCTCACGACATTTCGTCGCAATATGGACACACATAGAATTATAACAGGTTTTTAGAAAAACTTAAAAAATTACTATCACAAAGCCTCCTCTAGGAGGAGGTAATTACAGCTATCATTATGAACAAAAAAAATCATGCTATTTCAAAACAAACGAATCGGAATAATTAATATTTGCTGCTCCGAATCCCATTTTCGCATTGTTTACAACAATTTTATAAAATCCAATTAGCATTCCATGAATTTTGTCCTGCTCTCTGTACATACATTTCCGTATCTATTTTCCAATCTATTCCCATTTATTACGAGCATAGACTTGATAAATGATGTTTACAGTTTTCTAAAGAGCATCGTAACTGTCGACCTAATGTGCGAAGAACACATATTCCTGCAAATACCGTACTATTCCAAGTCCGATTTCGAACCGCGTAGCGTCAATCGCAAATGCGTAGTACAGTTTATGTTAACAATTTTTAATTTCGCTATTATTACTCTCGGCTTAATTTCAGCATTTTTGAAGTCTTTCGAAAATTGAACCTCTGAGATAGGAATACAATAAAGGGAAGCGCTCTCAAAGTTTCCGAGGTACCTCGAGCACTATATCAAAATAGTAGTAAGTAGATACAGGCAGGATACGGCAAGACGTTCGTTGTTAAGCCGTTTTCATCCACTAAATATACCCTCAAATTCAAGTAAAGTTCATCTATTATCTAGTTTATCTGGGTAAGTTTGAACGTATTTATTAGGATCGAAAGCGTAAAGCAAATAGCCATGACTTTTACACCGACAAATCTCTTTCAGCGCTAAAAAGTTTCGCAATAAAAGCAAACGAGAGTCGCACAAAAACGTGTTTTGAATACAAATCTGAAAGAATAAGTCATGTCCTCGATTCTCGAAAATTGATTTCTCCACTACGTGTTTAAGCTCTCGCGTAAAAGATTTAAGCGCAAGACCGACGCTGTTATTGAAACGTATGAGAACCGATTCGGCGAAGGCGAATGGCGCAAAATCCATCAAACTGAAAACGTTGACGCATAAAAATTCCGTGCATCACTCATTTCAAGTATCCGCAATCATTTGGAATTTTTCAGCCGAAATCGGTGCCGCTTTAGGTGGGATTAGGATTACGATTTTTTCCCAATATTTTTTGTGCACCGCAGACATCCAAAGTGAAGTAGCCGTATATTGGCCGCATATATCATAAACCCTTTGTTGTCTTTATCTCATTGCAAAGATTTACTACTCAGAAGCTCAAATGAATATTAGTAAAAATGTATATTTTAAATAAAATAATATCTGGAAGACTTAAAAACAGGACTGCTCCATTTCCTCTTTGTATCTAATGAAAAATAGTACCCGATAAAACTATCATAAATTTTGGCTTTTATTTTTAATTCAAGATTTACCGAATAATAGCTCACTTCTGAAAAACTAACTTCCAGAATTGCTCCTTTATACGAAACGTTTTCAATTTCTCGAGGCCAACTACAAGGACTGATTATGTTTTATCAATTTCACGCAGCAAGCTCAAATACCTTTATCGCGGATTAATTATCGCTAAAATTACACCGAGCCACGGAAAAAGTAAGTCCAGCTCGCGAGCTTTTCTTCGGATAATAAATTATAATATTCACTCATGCTTCAAAGAGAAAGATTACTTTCTTAAGATCGAATTTCCGAGGAAAAGTTTGAATCGTAAAAGAGAGTCGTAAAAATATCAAAGCGAGGAGTACCACTGATTGGAGATAGATTAAAACGTTTATTATGCGTTTTTCATCATGACGATGAGTTTCGTAAACATGCGGATTTCTGTTTAAACGGGTCTATGATAAAGCTTCGCTGAACGATACATCAATATTTTTAAATCTGTTTATGTATGCAGTAGCTATTTTGGTTCTGCATTAACCGGAATTACAATTTATTATTTACCTATTCACGCTCCTACAAATTCCATTGAATATTCTTATGCAAAATTTTGCTGCAAAACAGAATCATTAATTAATACTATTTTAGAATATGCCATTTTTGTGGTTCGTTTCTACTACCACAGAACATTTATTTTACAAAAAGAAAGCATTTCAAGAATACTTTTGCATTTAATAGCAGTTTTTAAATCTCCGAAATGCTTTTATAATTTCATTTAGAGTAAGAACTTTAAACAATTAATTTTACAAAGAAAATTGCTCTTCGCTCTTGCCGATTTTTTTTTTTTTTTTTAAATAAAGAGCACAAAAATTGAGAAACGCTGGAAAAACGGTAGTAGGTCACAACAAGAAACTGGATAACCAAGATTTAAATGAACAAATTCGCAGTCGGAGTAAAGCGCATTAAAAAAAATGCGGAGGGCACAATATAATTACTCCGCTCGTAATTTTTAGTAATTTCCCGGGAACTGCCGCGATTCACAAATTCCACCGGGTCGACGGCGAGCGAGTAATCTTCAGTAAATTCTTTACTAACTCGTATTTTTAGAAGGGATCTTTCAGATTTAGTTTTTTAAAATACGAGTAGAAGTTTATATTAGACTGCAGTATTTCGAGAGATGTGGGAAAAAATTTTTTCCTTCGCGTATTTTTAGCAAAATTTAGAAGCGAATATTTTATCGCGACTCTCGCAACAATGATTTGCAGTTTTATTCGAGTTTATCGTAAAAAATGCAACTTCGTCATGTATTTTTAGTACTCGTTACTTACTCGTTCTAGTTTCATATTAATACGCTTCTTGCCGTTGTTCCAGCGAAAAATAAAACCTTTTTCTAGCACCTTATAACAAGTCATTAATTAAAAATGGAGCATTCAAAGAAGAATGTGGAAAACAAAATGCAATTCATTTATAAAAGAAAAGTAGCTCAAATATTTCAAAACCGCTGCCAATACATTGGCATTTAGCTTCCTCCTAACTAATTTATCGTTCCAATATTATCTCAGATTCGTAAAGGACGTTCACAAGAAAATTCAATTTCTTAGGATTTTCTTGAAATCTGATATACATGTCAATTCAAGTATACTTTGTAACTGATAAAAATTTCAACCCACCTTGCGATACTAAAATTTGAGAAATTCAATGTTGAACTTGAGCTTATTAACAAGGAGTTCCTATGGTAGGCCTCTCCAGGCAGCAGATTTTTACAGTTAGCAAAAGCAGTTTTCTTTGGATTGTTGTGAAAAACTGCTTTATGATTCTATGAACTATGTAGAATAATATGCTACCAATTTTATAGCAGCTGTTCAAAAGATAACTCCTTTCTTAGGCGAGCACGTTTATTGTGAAACATTGTTTTAATACTGTTGCTTTTACAATAAAATTTTTTAACTATTTTATTCGTATTACACACTAACTATAGAAGGCTATCACTATAAATTATCGTAATAATTACAATTTTCAAAATTCCGACAAAGTTGACCACCGCTGCTGCGTGTGAACGTCCTTAAAAATAATCGATTTTAACAATATAATTTCAAACTATTCTATATTTAATTAATTATTCATTTTTTTTTATTATTTTATTTTCCTATGTCCATTTTAGAATTTAATGAGTAACAAACAAAAATTAAATCAAAATTCAATTATTGGAATATTTAAAGTCCTAAATACAGAATTTTTGAATTTTTGTTTTTCCATGACAAAGCCCGATTTCGAGCAAGAAAAAAATTACTTAAATAAAAATTCATGTGCTAAATCAAGCTTTGAACAAGTCGTATCAAAATATAATGTCCAATACAAGAGCAAAAAGGTGATTTTAACCTGGTGTTACCTTTTCACACTATCGAAATTAAATTTTCTCTAGTAATTATTAGCCAAAGAAAAGTAATTTTTTATATTTGATTTGAGCTATATTGCTGAAACTAGTGTAAACAATCATAATAAAATGATAAGAATAAAAATATGACTGCACTATGTTATATATTATATAATTGCGATACCATACATAATTTAAAAACGTTATAAGACAAAAACTAGTAGATAAATTTCAAAAATTCTTTTTAAGTTTGAAAGTTTAGTTAAAGGCGAAAAAAATAAATGGTTGATCGTTGAAAAAGACTGATTATTCACTAAGACACAGCTATTCAAAAAATTTTTAAAAACAAAATAAAACCTTAATATCTTTTGAACTAATAAGTTTCATAAGCTAAATAACTGTATAACTCTGAAAATACAAAAGATCTTTTCCCAAAATTTCCAGTCAATTAAAGCCTTTTTAATTCCGTAATCGTTGGACATAGAAAGCTCATTTTTTCAGTTTTCAGCTTTTTATTCAAAAACTAATTGACAAAATGGCTTAAAATTTTTGCAGATTATAGCTCTATACATTCTTAATTACCAAAATTTTTTTCAGATTTGCGATAAAACGAAAACAAAAAAAGATTTTTAGCTGCCACCAAAAAAAAAAAAAAAAATGGCAAAAAGATGAGTCATGAAAGATGCAAATCCGTTCAGTAGAAGCTGAGATCCAGGCGTATAGATACACACATACACATACATACAGCCATTTTTCAAAAACCATTTATTCTTGTTCCTGACACCTTAAAATACAATTATAACAGGTTTTTCGAACAACTCCAAAAATTACTATCACCAAGCTTCCTCTAGAAGGAAGCAAAACTTGAAACTAAATACTATTTTATTCAAGTACAATACGCTTACAGATTAAAGAAGTGGCTGAAAAATAATAACCAGCAGGGAGCTCGAATTTCTCCTCTCGCATTCTCTCCTAACGAGGGAATTCGATAATCCACACAAATGATAAGAGCGGAAATTGAAAAAATCCCGATACCTCCATAAACGTTAACTGAATTCGGCCGCAAACTTTTCGCTCGCAACGATAAGAATTCTCTCCCTTTAATTCTCGCACTCCGATGATTATACTTCTCGCATCGCCTCTTTATGCTCGGCATGCAAATTCTCCCGGAGCCTAAAAAAGGAAGAAGACTTTTGCTTCTTTTTTTCTCCGGCAGGGAAAGAGGCGAAAATAAAAGAGGAGAATTTTTCTCTTTACCTTGGCGAGAAGAACATCGCGAATGTGACGTCCCAGGGGAGGTTCAGGAAAAGTCGTCTTTTCATTTTGCATGCCTTCCTCCTCCGGTTTCGTCCATCCTTCTTCCTTTTTTTCGTCCCTTTCCGGCTCGACCTCGTCAATTACGAAGGTCGAACTCGGATATATCACTCGCTATCTTTTTATTTCCTGGATATCGGCGACGAGCTGACTCTCCTTTGACGCTGGCAAAATCAAAGGGCGCTCGGCTTTGTGCCCGAAAGAGAAAGAATCAGAAGGAGGTTATTCTCGTGGTATCTCATCGACCGCCGCTCAAATCTTCTCGATTTTTCATGCATAAATTAGTCGCTCGGCCCGGCTTTCGTAAATAATCGAGCAGTGAGTATAGTTTTAGCCGCGATAAAAATTCCGCGTACAAAGCGGTACGTAACGAAGGAAGCAAAATCAAACCCCCGTTTTTCTGCTTCTAACAATAAGAGTTTATAGACAAATGAATATCGCATTTTCCTTATAGCTTTATTACGTTGCCTGAGTGCGTAAGAATAATATATTCGCAGCTCCGCATCCATGAGAGCATCTCGTTTATCGCTTGCTTCCGCGTTCATGCGCCTTCTTTCAATCTCTTTTTGTTACTGATAGGGGAAATTCTTTTCAGATGTTGGATAGCAATCGAGGAGTCGCTCAATTTTGTTTTATGACCACTTAGGATTGCGAGGAGATGGCGCAGTTTCGATATGCAAATTTTTAATTTACATTGCAGAATGCTGTTGTTTTGAAAATCCGGTTTTCCGATGTATCGTGTTTCTGGAGGGTTGAGAGTTTGCGATTTTATTAGAATCTGGACTTTTGCAATATCGAGGAAAATTATTAAGTAGATCCGGAGAAAAATAGATTGGGTTATTCGAACAATGCTGATTTTCAAACTTTGAATATTCAGTCGATCCGATTCTAACCAATTAAATGCGCAAGTTTAACTCTTGGATTAAAATAAATCGATCATATTGCGGTTCCTGTGGTAAAAGTCAAATTTGAATTATGTAAGAGATAAGATGAAAATTAGTCTGCGTTTAATTGAACGAAAAATAGGTCACGAAGAGTTTAATTAAAAATGGAAAAATAATCAAAAGCGAAACATTTATAAATTAATATTACGTATTCTTATTAAAGTTTTGCATAATATTTAATTGAAAGCAGAATAAAAATGTGTTTCCTTTTATAAGTTAAAAAATACATGACTTAAATGCAGCTTAAGTTTTGGACTCTGAAAAATATTCAAAGTCAAAATTAATTACATGTCAAAAAACTTGAATGAGTAATTACTTTTTAATACCACTTCATCAGGGTTCTAAACTTTTTTAAAAACCCAAAAGTTTAAATTAAAAATTGCCCTAGTTCCTGGTTCAAATAAAAATTGCAAATTGCTCGTAATTTCTTTTAAAATTTATCATCTCTTCAAAACCGCATTCAAGACTTAAAAAGTGGTACTTTTACATTTGTTGCTGGATTACCTAATTTTTCAATCGATAAGCAAAAGTGGCAAAACATATTCTCATATTCCTGACTTTATATAATTAATCAAACTTTAATAAATTATTCTACATGGCAAAATCAATTCCACGGGTTAGGAATACAATCAATGTGATTACTCGGTAAAATCCAAAGCCACTGCTCTGTTGTAAGTTCTCTCTTAGCTCGGTTTGAATTAGAGGCACAGAGAGGAAGAGAAAACCGAAAAAAGCGTCAACCCCTCGCGCCTCTTACCCACTTAAATTCTACGACGGGCTTTGACAGTCCGCTCCTTCGTTCGAACGGGAATAAAGCCGTCGAAAAAAGAAAAAAGGAAAAAGCTGGAGAAGCGTCGATGAAGAAGCTTCATCGAAATCACAGAGAAAGACGGAGAAAAGTAGCCCGGATGCAAAGGAAAGAACGCGGAAAAGGCAGGCAAGAAGACGGAGAAATTGAGATTTCGCGCGATGTGTGAAAGTCAGTGAGTGAAAAGTGATACAGAAAAGTTACTGAGTTTTAGAATTTTTATCGCCTCGGAAAATTAAACTGAATTGTGTATTTAAGTTGGTTGTATGGTTTATCGATTTATCAAAGAAATTATTAAGATTTTGCAAGCACGTAGAGTAAAAGTAGGTACAATACAAAGAGCTAAATTTTTATAACAGTTAGCGTGTAAAAATTTGAAAAAACGGTGTTTGAAATGAAGCTCTTAAACGTAGACTCTTATGTACAGCAGACGACGGCAGACGTATAATATAAGAAATTTCAAGTTTTCTAATTGATAGCGATCCACCAGAAACTCCAAAAACAGAGACATTATAGCTTAAGTTGTGTAGTTTAAAAAAATGTAAAAATTAATATGCATTGACGTGCAAAATTATTAGTTATAGCTCGTTCAAAATTATTCTCGTAATTTTTACCCGCGTTTGTACATCTATATATACTGCTATCGCGCGTCGTTTGTTTAGTTAAGACACAGCGCTGTATATCTATATATACAAATGTTCTGTATCTGCCCATACAACTACCTTAACTTTTTATCGTTAAAAAAATGTTTAAGTATTTCGCTGCATACGTTAACGCTTTTACATTTTCATTTGAGAAGCCAAATGCTTTAATTAATGAGCCAGTACTTTTTGATAAGTCTTACTTTGGCATATGTAATATATTAAATTAATTAAATCGTTTAATTGATATTTTAAAAACTTGATATACGTTATAATGTTATATAGTTTAATGAAAAAGATTTTAAATTTAACGTACGACCTTATTGCATTGACTTAATAACTTTTTTATGCTATCCTGGGATTCCAGAGTTCCATATTGAAAAATGCCTGAGGCGCATAAGTAATAAATTACCAGAGAATAAGAACAGGCGTTATCATCGAAATGAAAAATCAATTCTATTAATGATTAACAATTAAAAAGCTTAGAGTTATTTAACTTTTGCATTAAGCATTATTATTTAATGATACTTTACACACGAAATTATTGCGCTTAATTTATTATTTTTGGTGCTTATGGAAAGTGCTTCTGGCTCAGAGTTTACCACTTACCCAAAGTAAAATGAAAGCGAATGAGGTACAAGCGCATACAAGAAGAAAACGCAAAACAGACCGCGGAATAATTGGCTAATTTAGCGGTACCAATTCAAATCTAATTAGCATTGTAGTTTATAGTAACTGAAACAAAGAAGAACAATTTAGGAATTTTCCCGCAATTTATCGTTCGTATACTAACTGAATTTCCATGATTGCGCCAAAATTTCGTAAAATAAAGTAATACCGTGATAGAAATCTACGAAAGGCGACGTTTCCAACGTGATTTATCAGATAATCGTGACTATTAAAAGAAACGCCGTTATAGATTGCGCATTTGCAATAGCCGCGAAATTTGGAGAGTTTTTAGGAAAGGTCCTACTAAGCAAACTTAATTTTGAGATATAATCTCCTGAAAATATATTAGGTAAGAAAAAGAGATAAGATACAGAGCGAAAAGTTCTGGACTGTAACTGAAAAAGGGTCGCAGATGAAAGCTTAAGATAAAAATAATTTTCTTTACACACAATTTTCAAAGAGGTTACGGAGACACATGAATGTAATCGTTGCCTAAACTTTATTAAAATTAAAAATTAAAAACTCCCAGCACAAACCTCTCAAAACCCACTGACACAATTAATTTTCGTTGAAATTTCAAGGTTGAGCAGGAAAATAAATCCTCATACGGTTCGAAATTTTATTCCAAGTTTATATTTTATAGAATACATAGAAAGAGAGAGATACTGCCGGAATGAAGCAATGCGTTATATAATTCACAAGATCAAACAAAGTCCCAACTTCCCTAATAATATTGATAAAGCCAGCCGCATGACATCGTTTAACACTTGAAATGCGTGCTTGCGTTCGAGCTTTGCCCGACTGTTTCCACTTTGCGTCATACACAGGCAGCTTACCAAGTTAGCTTTCACTTGGCACTTGTCAGCTTTTTCTCCGCTTCCCACCGGCCTTTTTCCCCGCAGTTGATGTTGCTTCGAGCGTTAACCCTGAAAGCCGCTCATTCACGATTTGGCTAAAGCCCGGGCCGAAAAAAATTTCATTCACACTCGAGCTTACGTAAACGAGAGGGAGAGAGAGAGAATCTCCGCAGCACCTGCACCCAGTGTAGGTAGTTTAGCAGCCCGGAGCATTGACACCCTCGCGAGGCTCGGCGTAACGATTGGCCCAAAAAGCGCGATTCCATTGACGTCGCTGCCCGGCAGGTTAGAGCGGCTAAAAACAGTCGCACGAAAGGAGGAAGATATGGAGATTTCGCGCGGCATGCATTCTCCCAGAGGTAGCGAGCTCGCTCTGCGAGAGGGAGAGGGAGATTCTCTTTCTCGGGAGAGCAAGAGAGGGAGAACCTGCCGGGTATTGATTGTCAGGCGTGCGCGCGGTGGTGGCGCTCTCCGTGTGTACTACGAGAGCGAGAGGGAGATCCGGGGGGCACTTTTATTCCTCTCTCCTCCGGGGGTATATATCGGGGGAGAGAGAGAGAGAGAGGGAGAGAGAGTGGGATCGGGGGAAGTCGGGCAGCGAGCGAACCAGCCAGCCAGCCAGTCGCCAGTCTTCCCTAGGCGCTCGCTCGGCTGGCAGAGGAAGAGAGAGAGAGAGAGAGAGAGAGAGTGTAGAGCTGCGCGCGCGCTCGAATTCGGAGGATTCGTTGACACCAGCACGGTGCGCGTGCAAATTCCAGCTCTCCGGGTAAAAAGGTTTGCGCGCGGCCGTCGCGGCTGCACACGTGCATGCAACGCGCGTATATACATAATACATGCGCCCGCTCTCTCTCTCTCCGGACGGTATACGGGGGTAAGCCTGCGCGCTGCCGCTGCTGCTGCCGCCGCTGCTGCTGCTGGTGGCAGTGACTCTTGTCGGCCGCTTCGCAGGCCAGTAGGCGTCGGGAGCTGAAGGCACAGACACTCACGCCGGCGCAGAGCTTTTTTCCTTCCCTCGCGAGTGTCCAAAGAAAAGAAGAAGAAGAAGAAGAAGAAGAAGAAGAGGAGAAAGGACGAGCCAAGAAAGAGAAAGAGAGAGGCTATATACATATATATATATATATATGTATATATATATAGGACGGATTGAGGAGGCAAACTCAGAGTACCTGCTGAGATAGAGGAGAGAAAGGGAGAAAGAGAGAGAGAGAGAGAGAGTAGCGTGCGTCGCGTGCTGTCGCTCTCTCAGGCCCAACCCCCCCGGCGCATCGATATTTTCATAACAGAGAGAAACTGGCCACGTGTGCGCCGCCGGATAGACACGCCGCTCAGTGTGCGCTCGAGTTCAGACACGGCGGCCTTTTTTCGCGAAGCACGAAACGGAAACGAGGACGGAGAGAGAGAGAGAGAGAGAGAGAGAGATGGACTGCGGCGCACGTGGCTACTACCATGCAATAAGCGTAGATGAACCACAAATTTCTGCAACGGAACAATAAGGAATAGGCTTTAAACGAACTGACAAATACATAGAGAAATATATTCGTAGAGACAGAGAGAAGTTTATAGAGATCTATATATATTATAAGACACAGATATATTCATATATTCATAGTATTTATTTAAAAAGTGTATGTGAGAGGGAGAGAGGAGGGTACAAAGAGAAAGAGATATATTAAGGAACGGAGAAGCACGTAGCAGGATAACGGCCGCCGACATGTACGAGGGAGGCATGGCTGCTGAACGGCAGGTATGTTTTAACGCCAGGATCCGCTCCTTCCTTCACTTTCTAAGCTTAGAACAGCCAACAGAACAACAACAGCCACTACCCCAACGAGCAGCGATGCTCGAGCGTTCGCGTTTACGGCCGCGACGCCGCTGGAATTAGGGAATGACCTGCGTTACTCTAGTTTTCGCGGCTTTTACGGCCGAGTTCATTCGAGATGGCTGATATATTAATCTAACTTTTCCTTTGCGCCGAATGTCGAGCTTTAACCGATCGGTCTGACAATGAGTAAACAAGGACTTTTATTTAATTGGACTAATGAAACTCGACGAAAACATTCGCCACACAAAACTCAAGTCGAATCCTGTTCATTGGGAGCATTCGGATATTTGAATCTGGGTCTACTTATAATTAGGTTTCGCGTACGACGGAAGCTGATTGATTCGAACGGTTCTAAAATTGGACGTTTCGGAGATCGTACGAATTCAGTTTCAAATGTTTAACTGAAATTTTTATTTGAACGAGATCAAGTGCAAAATGCTAGATGAATAATATAAGTGTTAATAAATTTATCAAAACCTTGCTTTATCGCTCGAGTTGAATGCCTTGAATGAGTCTGCAGTTTTTAAAAACTAAATCATTTTCAATCGATTTTGAATTATCCACTTATCGGTTGTCAAAACAATACTCCAGCTAGCTATTACTTAATACAACAAACTCGTTCAAATCCACTTGTAGAGAGTAAAAGCTCAATAGTCGCAAATTTTATACGTTTGAGCGAAAATAACCTGCTCAATGAAATTCCGTTATTCTAGCAGCGTCTAAAATTATTTAATTACATTGCGTCGACTAATTTTGAAAAGTAAATTTTTTACAAAAGCAACCGTACAATATTTCAGAAGCAAGCGGCAAAAAAATACCATTAGAAAACGTTACTCAAACATGTCGTAACTGTGGAACAACGTCCTCCGGTTAAAAGCTCCCGGTAAATGGCTTTCGAAAGACGACTTTTCAAAAACAGAAATTCCATTCGATTCGTAAAACATCGCGCACTCAATCGCATCATTCGCGGCGAAAGCTTCGCAGGCCTGTAAACGTGGACGCTCTCTTTGGACTCTTTCAGCTTACACATAGGAATCGTTCACACTTGGCCATGTTTCTCTTTAGGGGATGTCTAGAATTTCTTTTTTTATTTTTAATATATGACGCAACCTCAGCTGTTTTTCATGCATAGTCAACGATGGCTTCGCTCTTACCGCTGCTTCCTGTAATCTGAACGTTTTTGTTGACGAGTTGCGTCTGTGTCTCTTACACTGTTAAAAATAACATTAAATTTAATGTACTTTTAATGTACAATTGTACATTAAATTTAAGTTTTTTCAACATGAAATATGCATGAAATATGCATTAATGCCAATCTTTCTCAATAATACGTGAGATTTATTGTAAATCTACCATAAATTTAATTTTCTTTTCTTTCAAAACACTAGAGTTAGTGCAAATGCACTTAAAATTTCATGAACAAGAAACGAAACTTCATCAATATTTGCATTATTAACACTTTCTGCGCGTGCATGAATAAAGCTTCATGTACACTTGCATTAAATGTAATGAAACATTTTTAACAGTGTAGAGTTTTGTCGCGCTATGCGAGTAATTTTTATACGTTCCTTCCCTCTGCCTTTTCCGAGCTCCTTCCGCCTCTTGTCCTTTGTCGTGTATCTATGTATTATTAATGGGAGATTCGACGCCGGAGGTTTTACCGGCTGTTCTTACTCCTGGGTTCATCGAAATGTGACCTTGTTTTACAAGTATATTTTAGCTCTGCAGATACAGACCTGCACTTGTGCGATTAACATCAGTAATGAGTCCTGTGAGGGACTGCTAGAACTCGATCTGGGCAGTTAATTAGCAAGTTCTTAGTTCGTTTTGTGTATGCTGCAAATAACTATTAATTATAAAGCGACGCAAGTCAAGAAAGGCGGTTATCTTTATTGATGCTTTTAAAGCAATGTAATCTTGGATTATGGGAAACTTGTAATTAGACGACAGTGACATTCGTTTTTAGAGCTACCTATGATATGTACAGTGAAACTGATGATACAGTACGAAACTTGTACAAAGTGTAAATTGCACAGAAAAGTTTTGATTTCCCGTTCAAAGATAAGAAACTGCGGAATTTCCAACACAAAATTATCAGCTGCATTACACAACTTTTTCAATGAGAGTAAAAAGTTAAAAGTTTTAAGTTCTTTAATCTAGTGAATATAAAGTTGGAATTCTTTGGAACGATCTGCGAGTGCTAAAGATCAAAATTTTAGCTGAAACTATAATTATTCGTACTATTGTTTTATGTATTTCAATAGCTTGTAGTAAAAGAATGTACACTGAGAAAAATGTATATTAAACATTACTATTTAAATAGTAACGGTGGGACATACTTTACAGATGAGAAAAATTACTATTTTTATAGTAAAAATTTAATATGTATGTATTAATTTTTAATATTTTATATAGTAATTTTTCTCATACTTTTATTATTGCGTTAAATGACCAATTAAAACAACATGCATATTCATGAAATACAACTCTAACCCAATAATTGTCAACTCGACATCATACAAAAAAGTGGCTGTTATTCGACAAACAACGTTACCCACACGTTGCCAGTTTGAAGAAGATGTCACTTTTTACGAACGCTGTATAGAAAGAGGAAATTGCAAAAGTTGCATGTAGCTAAATGTCAGGAATTCAATTAAAGCTGCAGCAAAGCTCTTTAATTGAAAAGTTTTTAGACTGAATTTAATTGAATCGAGAGTCCGCTGCAATTTTACGGGGAGTCATGGCTTTCGCGTTACGGAACAAGTCGCAGATAAATGCAAGGATTGACTTTTATCAATTCAACATCGCGTCAGCAGCCTTTTGTTTGGCTTTTCCCTCTGCGGCCGGTATTCAACGGTTTTTTCGATTAAATGCAACAGCAGTGGAACTATCTTCGAGAACGAATTGGATGTAGTTGAAATAATGCAATTAGGTCAGACGAATTATTTTTTCATTACTAGTAGTAACAATTCGAAATTGTAAAAAGAATAATGTAGAAGAAAATTTAAGATTTCTGAATTGCTAGACTGGAAAATTATAATTTCAGACTTGACTTTCATTGTAAATTAGCAAGCCATCAAACGTTTAGCATAGCTACTTTATTCACGCAGTTGATTCCAACGAGGAACGCAAACGAACATCAGCCTTTATTCCCGCGAGCAAAAAGAACTAATAAATCCCTCCGAACGAAACCGATGATATTCTTTCTCAAGATCCAATATCTCCAATCCACTTGGAGCACGATTAAAGTGCTATTAAAAGCGCGGAAACGGCAAAAAACCAGTTAACTCCAACAAAGCTGCGTCAGAGTTCTCGCGCTCTTTGGCAAATCATTTAAGCGTCGGCGTTAATCAGCCCTGGCCGCGTGTCACTTTTTAGCAAACGCCGTTACTTCCGAGTGAAATTGCTAATTAATCAGTGCGAACGAGATTCTCCGCGGAAGGAGAAGCTCGATCGAAAAGTTTCGCAGAGGCTGGGATTCTCGCTTGGCGGGATAATCGGCTTTGAGCGAAAATGAGCGACGTCCGCATTCTTCTTGTTTCTTTTTTCTGTTTCTCTCCGCCGGCTTTTCTTCCTCCTTCTCATCTCGTTTCTCTTTTTTTCCTCTCGGTCTTCCTTTTTTTGCAAGCTCTATATATACGGCTATTACGATGTTTCTTCGGCGGGCTTTTTCTTTGTTGCCATGATGAAGGAGGTGCACTTTTGTTATGGCTCCGCGACTGCAGTTGACGCGAGATTTTAGCGGCTGGTGATAAAGTGCGAGGGCTTAACGTCCTTTTTAAGATTTTAGATTTTAAATTTTATATGTTTCTGTCAATGCTTGAATTCAGATTCGTAAAATTATTTTCTACGGAGATTGAACAATGCTTGCACAGATTGAGCTTTTTCCAGGACTAACGGATTCCTAGAGAAAAAGCATTACGTGCACGGAACAATAACCCGAGTGCAAATAAAGCAATGAAACGTACCATAATAATCGATAGCTTTTAATATCAACTCGAGTGTATGAAATCATTGAGCAAATAAAATTCTGCTGAGCTTTATTAAAATCTATCCGCTGAAAGTACGTAAAAAAATGAAAATCGAGTTCTTTTTATTGGAATACGATTTAATAAAAGTAATAATAATCTGACAGTAAGTTCCCTATAACTTCTCTAGAAATATTTAAAAAGTTGAGAGTAAATCGATAAAACGTTTATTGGTTCACCTTTGTAAAACCGGCCGCCTTAATTTGCATGATTAAAAAAAGAAAGCATCGATATCGCATTAGACCGAACCCCAAGTACTTCCAATAACTGCACCGTAACGGCGAGCTCAGAGCATGAAATCCGCATTTCATTCGAGAAACTCAATTTTGAGCAGCAGCCTCGAGTCGAAAGGAGATTCCGCTTATCAGATTACGAGCTCCCTTGCCCCATCCCACGAAACAACCCACGAAACACCCTTTCCGAAATCTCCTCCCCCTCCCTCTTACGTAAAAAAGAGAAATCGATCGCACTCGAAAAGTGCAGTAATCCCCGCAGAAAGCAGCGGCACACGCGGCAGGGATTATCCCTGTGTGGCTTCGAATTTCCATTGTTCCTCTTATCGACTCGGGAGGGAGAGGCGCGTGTCCAAGCGTTATTAGCGCCCGGCTGCGGAAAACGTGAATAATTTTCACTTGCTCGGCCTGCACAGCTCAGTCCGCTCTCCGCTGCGATCTACTTTCAAATTGTCTGTCGTCGCGAGTCTTCGCACGGGAGTTTCTGATGCGTTTTCTTCGGCGTAAATGAGCTGCTCTTATGGCTTTAGCGCCAGTCGATTACGAGGGAATTAAAAAGCGGCCTGATGTCTTACGAGGCTTCGTCCTTTGATTCAAGGAAAGCTTTTAATAACGAAAGTTTAAAATGTAATTGGTTATTCAAGAATGTGGCATCTTGAAAAATTAAGTAAAAATGATGATTTACTTTCCAAGAATCTGAAATATGAACAAGAACATTGGATTAACAAACTGGTTACGAGGTTTACATTACATTATACATTAAGTATAGAATAATACAAAACAAAAGGACTTTTGGCAAGTTAAGTTGTTATAGAAATATAAATTCTCCTTTATGATGTTGGAGCAAATTATCGCTCGGCTCCTGAAACGTCTCACCATTCAAAGTTCTTGCGCGATTAGCAAACTTGCTTGAACTTTGAATTCAATCGACCATCTTAGAAGCATTCTTGCCACTTAAACGCAAACTAACTTAAAAAATTTATTGCTCCAATTTAAAATTTTACTGCTCTGAATCCCAGTTTTAAGAGCGCAACTTAAAGGACATTTGAACTGCTCAGATTTTCTAGTGACTATCGGTACATAAGAAAGTTTTTTCATGAAAACAGTTTCCTACATTCGAAGTACAACAATTATTTGTAGCTTGCAGTCAAGTAGGATACTTGCCTCGAAATAGTAGCTTGTTCACCTACAAACATGCAATGTTTTCGTTTGCTTCCTCGTCTACTGAACAATCATACCGTTTCCCTGCAGTCTCCGGCAAAACATACTTTTCGAAAAAGCCAAAAAATCTTCATAATCACATCTCGATTCCAACTTTCCTCCCGCATCGCGTTAAAAAAAAAGAAAACGTAAAAAAGCTCAATCCAATTAGCAGCTTCTCGGCCCAGAAATTTTGAAAACTCGAGCAACAAATTTTATTAAACCAGCGGCGCCTCTCTCGCAAACGTTCGTTACATACGGCGCACTCGAAAAATCGTATTATCGACATTCCGGCGCTTCGCACACAACAGCTTCGTAAAATACAGCTCGGGCGTTTATATCCTCGCACGCAAAGTCGATCGGCCGCTACGTGAGTCGATTCCGTAAGAAGGAGAGAGAAAAATGCATCGAGCTTTTTCAGAAAATTGCTAAACTTTCGAAAAGCTCCATCGCCTCTGCTCCGGAGCGATAGGAATTTAATTGACTCGGCGCAAAAGGGGGGGGGACGAGCAAAAAGAACGTGACCGAGCTTATTAACCGGGAGGGATGAAGCCGATGTGTTGCGCGACAAGCGAACGTTCTGTCGAACGTCTTACCCCCTTTTATTGCGTTATGAGCCTCGTAATTCTGGTTTACGACGGTACTTTTACGAAAATTCCATTTAGCGACTGGGTCCGACTGCTTTTCTCTAAATTAGGTTTTTCGAATCAAAAGTTCATTAGAAGCTTTCTTGAAGAACTTTTGTTTTAAAGCTCGAGAAGAAAGTTTCAGGAGATAGTCGGAGTTGTTTGAGATACTCGTGAAAGATAAAAGGCGTCTGGCAAGAGTGGGATTTATTCGAGTCTCGCATAAGTACAGAGACAGAATTATTTCTATCGCTTGTAAATCTGAACATAAAAATAAGGCCGAATCCCACTTTCGTGCTCCACTGATCTACAAAATTCTATGACTCTCCTCGAGCAGCATCAAGTGCAAGAATTTGCCATTTCTCTTATGTTTTTAACGATAGATTTTCCAGCTTAGATTAGCAGAAACCCGCTACTTAAGCAACTATTCGCAGGATTTTTGTCCGAAAAATAAATGACTTAGAATCCAAGAGAAATTAATGTATCCGGTGTCTGAGCATCGAATGTGTATATATACTCATACAACAAGAAGCAACGTCGGAGAAAGATACGCTTCCTATTCCCGTTATCTGAAGCAGTGCTAGCTTCTAAACATGTATAACGTTTCTCAATATCTTGCCAGCCGGATCGATAATCATTTGCATACCGGGGATTTACTCCGGCGTACGAATTTATGTGCCCCCATTAAATCATGCAACCGGATGATATTCCGAGGTGACGCCGGTTTTCTTTCTAGGAATGCTCTTGATTTCTCATCATAAAAGGGAGCAAAGCTCGGGGAGTAATAATTGAAAGTACAGCGACAATCAAGTAAATAGAAGGGGCTGACTCTCGCGCAACGGAGGGAGAGGAGGGTATAAAAGTAATGCACCCAGTCAATTTCAAGCTCTGGCGATTTTCCCACGCTGTGAACCTGAGAATATCCCCTTTTTACGCCGCTATTATTCCAGCCTTTTTACGGGGACGTGAGCCTCGTCGAATATTTATTTCTCTGGCATAGCTTATGTCGATAAATTAAAAGACCATAACTTATTCTACTGTCGACTCTAAAATTCATGATTCTATGTTTAGAGTTGCATCACTTTTCTTATCTTAATTAATTATATTAATAAAAAAAAATTTTTTCGTTTTGGAAAGTTAAAAAGTAAAACATTTTCTGAAAAGTACAAAGAAAATGGAAAGAAAATTTTTACTTCTTTATATTTTATAAAGTAAAAGCTTTTTATATTATACTCTTCACTACATAGAAAAATTTTCTTTTCTTAATATTCGGTCAAAATTCAATAGCAAGTAAATAGTTGAAAAGTAAAAATGCGTGTAGTAGCAAATAAAATTGAACCCCTAATTGCCTTACTTCGTAAACCCGCTTCCAAAAATAAATACATATACACTTGCTAAATTTCTATTTCCCCCAGCCGCTACCAATTCTCTGAAAGCACCGTTCCGCACTTAGCATTTTTCGGCCGATTAGATCTCGCAGGCAGAATCCAGCAGCAAACGAACTGAAAATTCACGACTGCGAGATAACCTCCCGGGGACGTAGCTGTCCCGTCGAAATAATTCTCACGCAATGAAACTACAGCACCTCGTAAAAGCAAAGAGCGCCGCCTTATTTTCCTTGGCCGACGACGAATTTCCTCCGATAAAGGAGCCGAAATCGGCGGGTCTTTATGATTTTTTCACGGAAAATTCTCACATTTCTCCTCCTTCTCCGACGCGATTCTCCGCTATCGCTCGGATCTCGGCCCGGACGCTCCGAATTGGGGCGAGGATCCCCAGGCCAGCGCTCTGCCCCTCTCTCTTGCAATCCTACTTTATTGTAGCGAGGAGACAGCAGGCTACGGAATTTAACCCGTTTACCCGCTTGAAATTCAATTTTCTTCAAGATTTTTTCTGCTGGAGATACATTAGTATTCTTTTGAATTTTTATCTAAGGAGGACCTTTTTTTTGACATTTCTGCCTCATCCCTTGAATTTTCAACCCGAAAGTTATAATTTATAAAGCTGCTGCTTTATCATTTATGTTAATCTTTATTCGATCAAATTTATTTTATTCATTTTTTATTAGTTTTATAATCATTCTTAATTTTTAATATTTTGGAATAAAAGAGAAATTTATTTATGCCCCGTATAGCTTGTTATATACGTATTACTCTGAAAAGACGGAGCTTTTTTTATTGGATTAAAGTATCAAAAAATTCATTTGATATTCGCTTTTTATTTTTCATTTTAATTTCTTTTCCACGGATGAAATAATGAATGTTGTAAATTTTTTAAGTTAATACTTTATCGAAACCGTAGAAGATCTTAATTATGCAGGTAAATGCTCCATTTATGACAAAGAGTGCAAAAAATCCCTTAACACTTTTCTACCAGGAGTAAACGGACGAAATTTTTCGTAATATTAATTTGAATCAATAACTTATGCTATATAATGAGCTCACAAGTAGTAAAAGTCATGTACGGCAAGACACAACTTTACATTTCAAACAACCTAGATATTTTTAAAGTTTTCTCATTTTACCAAGGTATGTAATTCCTCATTTATACCTTCCATTATTCTTAGATTTTTGCGCAGATGATTATACTTTTAAATATGTCGAAGGCTAAATCTGAATATCTCAAAGTAGCAGTTCTCTGACTAGAACTTCATATTGATTTCTCGGAGTATATTTAAAACTTTGAATTGATTTTAGTAGCGCGTCTTTTACAATTACTCCAAGTTCGTAGAAAATTTATATCTTTCAAGTCGGTTAACTGGGCCAAACAAAATCGAAGACGCTCTATTAAAATATCATTCATGAGGCATGACTTGACAAATAAACTTTTCACTATCCTTAATTTAAGTTCGTCGAGCTCAATCCGCTGAAGCGATTTATCATTTTTATTAAGGAATTTCATGATTAAGAAATGCTGTTATTCTTGCCAATGAATTTAACTGAAGATTGTTTTCCAGCAAAATAATCTATCACTCTATTTCTAATAATTATTAAGTTAATTTTTAACTTTAAATTCGCATTCTTTGTTCTTAAATCATTTCTTTGGCTAGGGCAGTAATAAAAGCACGACATTTCGACAGTCAGCGTTTCCAAATCCACATATTACAACAACAAAAGCCTACAATTAATTTTAATCATCACCTTTAAAAGAAAAATTCATTATGCTCTTTCAGCGAACGAAAAAGTAAGCAATGACTCCAAGTCATTCATTCCTTTGTACGAAGCTGGAACTTTCGCGCGAAATAATTTAAAGAGAGAAAAATTCAGCCCTGAAATAAGCGGTGGAGGGTAGAAAGCCATTACGGTGTATAATTCACATCCTCATTCAGCTGCGGGTCGTGGCGGCCGAGAGAGAGAGAGGCGCTGATAAGACCGGCACGCTTTTCATTCATCGAGATCGCAGCCCTCCTTGTTGATGACTCCACCGCTGCCTGCACTATCTCCCTCCTCCTCCATCTCTGCGAGCAACGAGTATTTTATTCGCCTGCCATCCGCATGCACTTACGACGCGTCGTCGCGCCGCGGAGCACGATTTTTACGGCCGTTCCAGCCTGAAAATTACGGAGTTGATTCATTTCGCGTTTGGTGGAGGCTAACAAGGAGATGTAAGAAAGTTCGGAAGGTCTTGCTCGGACAGGAATTTGGGCTTATTTGATAAGATAGTTTGGAGTCTTGGAGTCTTTGGTTTCTAGAAATAAATAAATGAAGCACCGTTTTCAAGTTTTTAACGCGAATTCATTATTTTCTGCTAATTAAAATTGCTTTTAATTAGTGCGTGTAACAAGTATGCTCCATTATGCTTATTTATGAGGCAAAATTTAATTAATAGATCGAACATTTGTATAGAATACAATGAATGGTTTGAAATTTTAAGAAAATCATTTATAATACAAAATACATTTACTATAAAAAAATCGGGCTTATCATTGAAAGTTCATTACTTTATAATTTTAAAACAGAAAAGAGTATTTCACCCACATTCATCGAAAGAAAATCCTTCTGCACTTGTACAACAAAATTTAAATAATTCAAACAGTCGAATCCAACTGCATGATTGACGACGTCAGAAGCATCGACGGCCTATCCGCAGCTCGGCGTTAAGCCGCTGCGAGCCTCGAATTGTCCGAGGCGGAAATTTTTCATTTCGACGGCCTTTGGATTCTTTAATTACCTCGTAAAAAAGATGCGAGGCTGACTCGCGATTACCATAACAGTAAAGTCCGAGATAAAGTTTTCATGGGTACCGAAGATTTACGGCGACGCTGCTTCATCTTGCTGCTCCCCGAATTTTAACGGGCAAATTAATGCGCTCTGAAATCGAACTAATCCCAGGCCAAGACGCTGTTAAAAAGTGGGAAAAAATTAAATTGTAACTTGCTGCAAGGCGGTACGGTTCATTTAGCCGAGATGATAAAGGAGGGGACTGCATTGAAACTGAAATAAGTTTTTCTTAATGGGATACTCTCTGGGGGGATGAGTAAATAGCAAGAGTAATTGTTAAGGAGATTGGGAGAGTGTTTATGGAGCGGCGGTTTTCTTCGGTATGATTATGGAATACAAATACTTAGAGGATCACTTAATTATGGAAGTAGCTAGATTTTTCAGTTAGATTGCAATAGTTACTAGTTTACTACGTAATTATTTTATCACTACTTTTCTTGCAGATCAAGAATTAAATAGCCACGGCTTTTAAACAGATAAAAACGAGTTTCAGTAACTTTTTCGCTGATTTATCAAACGTGAAACTTTAAAAATCGCGGAATTTTTAATTTTCAGTTTCTGTTACTCTTTTTGTGCATTTTTCAAAACAGAAAAATAGCTATACAAAATGAAAATATTATTAAATTTGAAATTGTAAAAATACCGAGGTAACTGACAATCAAACGAGATACTGAGTTATGTAATACAAGTGCATACTGCGGGTCTCTCTGAATTCCGCAAATATAGTTGTAAGTCAAAGTTAACAGGCACCTTACGCCTCGAACAGAATCTAATAATTAGCAAGTCACAGTCATCCGAATGCAGCCTGCTGCACAGGTCGACGCAAAAATTTCAGCAACGTTGCTTCCCGAACTTCCTTGCACAGAGAACTAAATCAACCCAATCCGGTGAATAGTTTGCCCGAAAGGGGACTTAGAGGAGACGACCTGAATCGCGTAACGCGTTAATTAGGGCGAGTCGGCTCTCGTTTGAATTAAAATTTCACAAGGTCCGAGCAAGTGACTCTCGTTCCTATACGTGAAAAATTGACCCCCTGGCGGAGATGAGTCGATTCCACAAGATTCAGGTAGACTGCTTTCTTGCGAGCTAGCCAATTATTTATAATATAATGTAAATATATAGTCACAAGCTATTAATGGGTTTTCTAATAATAATGAGACACAGCTCACTAGATGAAACGTGAAATTTTCGAGATAATTAGCTGACTGATATTTTATTAAAGCTTTAGTTTTCGAGTAGATTTTAATAAACAAAGGAGTTTCGAGAGTGAAACACGTAGTTAATTGCTCCTTTCGCTGCGTGAATATTCTTCCCTTTAAAATTTAAATTAATATATAAATAATACTATCTTCACAAAGCGTCCGAGCAAAAGGTGGACGCTTGAATATTATGAACGTCCTGGAAAAATACAACCCCCGTAAATTTCGTCCTTATAAAAACACAATGCATGATAATGAACAAACGAAATGAACGAAACCCTGAAAAGGAAGTATATAATGAAGGAAAAAAAGGAGAAAAACGGAGACGACAGCGAGATGCTGTCGATGCGGCTAGTGAAAAGGATTGCCTCGCAAAAGAGATGTAAAAGCGGAAAGAGAGAGAGAGCCGAGGGGAGATGGGTCAGGCCGGCAATAAATTAAATGAGAAAGCTCGGTGCGAACGAGAAACTGAGCTGACGTGTCAATCAAGCGGCCTCGCGAGAGTTCATCGCGAGCGCAATACGCTTTGATCGTTATGTAAGCCTTACCGAAAGGGAATATTTACTGGCCTTGAAATTATTCTTTTTCAAGTCGCCACCCTCGCTGTTTACGCGGGCAATTCGAATGATGTTAGATAATTCCGCGAGTAATGATGCTTGCGTGTGTAATGTGTACAGGCATGCAATGTTTCATATTTCGCTCGACATCGATATGAATCCTTTAGAATGCTGTTTTGTACCTTTGATCAATTCTTATTTTAAAATAGAATAAACATTAGACGATATTAATAAAGTGAAATACAAGTTTTCATTTGAAGAGACTGAATGAGCTCGAAAATCAGAGCTTAGCCCTCAAAAAAGAAGGTAGGTGGGAGTGCAAGCCTCACCGAGGGCATCTCTTAGAGACGGTCGCACGTGCGGCGAACGAGGCGAAACGGTAACGTAACGCCAATTATCGCGGTAATAACCGAGCCTCTCGAAGAAAACGAGCGCCCCGCTGCGGCACGCGACACTCGCGGCGCAAACTAATTGATGGCTCTGCCCCCGTAATTGATTGCTGGCGAAAATTCGATGCTGAAAGTAATCATGCCCCCCGCCGGGTTCCTCAAAGCAGCTCTGTAATTTAAAGAATGGGGGACACCTATCCGTCTGTTTTCAAAGAGCTCGCCGCTCGAATAAATTCCTCGAAATTTTTCGCCTAACATTATTAAGCATCGTTTCAGGGCTTTAAACTTGCATTTAAGTATCGAGTCTAATGAAGATTTAACAAAGAACTCGGAGTAACTTATAGGCTGAGTACAATTTTTAGTGATTCTGTAAAATTTTGACTACTTACTTACTTACATTTTTAAAAGGACAATGTGTGAATAAATGTATTTATAATGCCTGCAAGATTTTTTGAAGCACCTTTCTCGCCTTTAAATTTTCATGCCGCTTATTATTAATGTCAAGACGAGCGACCGTTCAAATGAGTTCACAAGTTTAATTTATTAATCCCATCCTCGCAAATACAATAAAGATTACGATCATCCCGAGGATTAAATCGCGCAATAAGTAGTACTTCCGAAGCAGCCGGCACTATCTTGCAGAGGTACTAAAATTAATGGTCTCATCATTATCCTCCAAGTGCTCCCAATTAAAAAAGTATCTCCCGGATCGAGTTCCAGAATTCGCGGCTCGAAAATGAGGAAAATGAGGAAAACGAGGAATTTTCAAGGTCCCCATTATTGCTTTATCCCTCGAGATCCTCGAAAATGGAATAGAATTAGTGAAACGCGACGTTACGTGATCGCAATTTCAAGGAAGTCGATCCGCTGAAATCGAGCTAATGGCTCCGGAATTACAAGAAAGGCAAAAGAAACGCGCTGCCCAGTTATGACTGCATAATGTTTCATGACTTCTTTTTCGACAAAAAAACGTTTACGCTGTGTGTTTATGCTAATGTCCGGCCATGAATATTCATCCGTATTAAACGGCATATCGTGATGTATTATTTTCATTTGAATACGTTTACGAGAATCCAGCGCTGCTCTTATCGATCGATGTATGGTGTGTACGTGTGTTACATAATGTAAGAATTTTATTGATCTTTAGGAAGATTAACGCAGGCAGGCATTAATAAAAGAGCACTTTTTATCGAGCCACCAGGCTAATCTTTTCTTTTTCTTCAGATTCCCTTCGAAGACAAGCGCGTCGACCTCAAATTATTTATAGCGCGTTTTTTTTCGTAGGAGTACAATTTCGTAATATTAGTGTACTTGTGCAGCTCTCGGGGGCTGTTATTAAAACTTTTCCGAGGTTGCGTACTAAAATATCTGGAGGCTTCCCTCTGGGCGCGAGCTTAGCAATTAAACTCACTTTCGCATCTAAATTCCTCGAAATAACACCATATGAACGGGGCTTTCTCTTCTCGGATGGGAATCTATTTAAGCCGCGTCACTGCACTAAAAGCAAGACCATTTGTAAATATAAAAAATGCCTTGCTTTTCAAAGCTGGAGAAACGATTTATATTTTAAACAGAGATTGCTGTGAGAATATGGAAGGAGCTAAACGATTCCTTCAAATAGTTTTCTCTCGAGAAGTGCTCTCGAAAGCGATTTCTGTGATTAAATAAAGGGTAAGCAAAGAAGATAAACAATGTAAATTATTTGCTTGATAAATATCATGTATCAAGAAAAGCGTTCTTTCGGTCTATCTGCTACTTGTCGTGAATTTGACGTCTACATCTAAAGAAAGTGATGCACGCGGGGCATTTGAATGCTACAATTCCTTCTTTTTTTTCGAAAATAAGAAGCATGTAAAAACTCTGTCCAACTGGACTTATCCAGAAGCAACCTGCTCACCTTAAACTGAAAAATCCAGCACGCATCAGCAAGGAAAAATCCCCGGGCATTAAACAGGCCAAGTTAGAAAGTGAGCTCCGATAGACTGGCCGTCGGCTTGTCTTCGCGTCGGCTGCAATCCAATCACGGATAAACGGATTACGGGGCTAACCCGCGACGTCCTTGCATTGTTTGCTCGGCGCTTCGCGCTCGTCCATTATCAAAATGTCGCACTGCATCAGATTCACGCGCGGATCAATGGGGCCGCAGCGCTGCGCAAGTCTAATTTACCGGGCGACCAAGCTCTCGAGACCTGACAAACACGCAGCCAGCGCTGATTAATTCCCCAGGCCTGACTCCGGAGCCCGACACGCTCTTGCCGATAGCCGAGCTGCCGAAACTTCCTGCCTGCTCGGTGCTCAGCTGGGGTAACGAGACTCAGACCCTCATTTCGTTCCTACTTTCAGTTGACCTGCACCTCAAACTTACCGAGTTATCTTCTTTTACAAAATCTCCAATGCACTATTATTTTTAACAATATATTGCTCAACAATTCAGATAAGACCGTTTTTTCTCAATTATACGCCGCAGAAGAAGCAACGATGTAATACAAATAATTAATTTTCATTTTAAACCTTTACTAAACCTTGCTAAAAAAATTTTTTTTATTTGCAATGCAAGTATACGTAAATTTTAATTAGGATTTACGCTTACATCTTACGTTAATTGAGAAAATTTTATTTAAATTAATTCTAATACTACTTCCGTCAAGGGGAAAGATTTGAATGTCAGCCTTCTTATCATGTAATGCTTTACTCGAGTGCTTATAAACCTTCCTTTTTGTTGAACTTTATCTAATATCCGCAAACAACACGTCAGACTTTTAGAAATTTGCATGCATACTCCGCAATACTGGTTCAAGTGTAACAGAATATTCATACCTTTAAAGTAGCTGTAAAAGCTTCTTTATTTGCTAAAAAATTGCCAGAACTTGCAATTGGGAAACAGATTGAGGTAACGTTTTTGACGCTTGTAGAATATGATTGCTCAATATAAAACTGAAAAATTGCATCTTAAACAGCAAATCCAACTATGAGCTTCTACTTAGGGCAGAATTTTCGCAGCCATCTTTAATTTTTCTCAGCATTCAAGAGAACTCTCTTACTCGATCACGTGAACTATTAATATCAGTCTCTAAGTTAATTCCTGTAATATTTACGAAGTCTAAGAAAGGCTGACCAAGCTCGGTTTAAATCTACTGAACACGTCCGGAAGCAATTATCCCGTGTATATCAAAGCTGGCAGAAAATAAAATAAATACTTTTCAATACAAAAAATTGAGATTCCATGAAAATAAAAGCATAAATCGTAAATTCTGCCGGGAAATAATCCACAGGCCCCTCTCCCATGAAAATGAAAAAAAGCAAAAGCAAATAGAGTCCTCTTCCACTAGAATAATTAACCAGGTAGATCGGAAAAAGTGCAATCCTTTTGTCCCATTATATCGGTTTAACGGCTAAAATTAATGCCTTGGTAATATAGGACAGTCCGAGATCCTCCGGCAACGCGGACGTGGCAACGCAATGCGAAACCACCGCAGATCAATGAAAGACACGCCTCGACGCCGATCCTCCCACGCATTCCGCTGCGAACAAACACCCTGATGAATGCGTCCCTTTTTTCCTCCGCTCGAGCTTTAATTAAAAGTACACAGCAGTCATTACTCATAGCCGGCATTTATATCGAAGCATTCAAAATCTGCAAACCGACTACGTTCCGGGCTTACGGCGAGTGTTCGAGCTTTCAGTTTCGTTCCGGCGAGAGCAAGAGGGTGAAAAAAAATGAGCGAGAGGCTTTCACGGCTCCGGCCGACATTTTCAAAGCGAGAAAGTCTCAGGGAAATTAATTAAATCCCGCGCAAATTTCGCGGCTGAAAAAGCTCGGAATCTTATTTTAAAATCTAGAGCGAATTGGGGTTAAAGCGCCGCTTGTGGTTATAATTTTGAGAGACGGCAGGTGCGGCTACATTGGGGAAACTACGCGGTAATCCGGCTAAATGCGTTTTGCAGTTTATGTTGAAATATACATGGACATACGGAGATAGCTGTAATGCGGGAAATTATTCATGAGAGATTCTTATCAGTGATAACCTTACATTTAGTTATGTATGTGAAAATATGAATATTTTATGAAAGCATTATATAATAGTAATGAAGCATTGTCATTAGTGTTGCATTTATGGCTGACACTTGATTAGAATATCTTTCCGTTTTATCTGATTGCATGAATTTTTTATCGTTCTTTCGTTCGTGCTCGCATTTATTTTTAAATCCTAGATAACTAAATAATCCTATTTTTAAATGGAATCTGATTTCTACGTCCGGCACGTTAATAATAAAATAAATTTTTATGAAACTTTTTAAATCACTTACTCTTAATTTACAGTAAATAATACAATGATAACTTTACAAATCTACGCTTGCTTTTCATTCCAAGTCGAGTATCACTTAAAAAATATTGCTACTCTCGCAAAAGACAATGTAGTTATAAAATTGAAATTCCTAAATATCCAGTAAACGTAGAGCCAGCCGAGGAGCGCGGAATAGTCCGTCATCCAGTCGGCGGCATCAGTTTCCCCGCTTTAAAAGGGTCGGTTGGCCGCTTCTCAGCTCTCTAAGCAAATGCAAACGAGCTCTCGCGGTGTTCAGTGGCGCAGCCCTGTAGGAGTATTCATTTACATCATGCGACCGCTCGAGCCGCTTCTTCTCGTAATGGATCGGCCGATACAAAGACGCGGATGCGGAGAATTTTCCCCGGTTTTTGGCCTTAACACGATTCTCCACTTACTTGGATAGGCTGACAGGTTTTTATGCCTGTTTTAAGCCGCTTAAAACGAGTTCTTTGAGCTCGCTCAATTTTTGCGGTATCTTTTTCGTACTGTGTACTATTCAAAACATCATCTTTTATAATATTCAACTGGCAAAAACGGAATTATATTGCAAGAATTTTAAATATCTCTATTGATATTTATTTTATGTACAATATGGTTCAATTAAAAATAATAAAAGAAATTTTTATCAAATATTCATTAGATATGTATTATGCCCTTTAAAGATTTTTAACGGATTATAAATTTACATTTATGTTAACAATAAAGATGTATATCAAAACTCGCCTCTCGTAGTAAAATTATTTTCGAATTCGAATTCAAACATACATTTAAAACATAGACTAACGTACTGATAATACTGATGCCTGGCTAAAAATTAATATTTCTCCAATTGATATATATACAATTCGACGTACTCCAATACATATTTTAGTATTGATATAATAAAAATGATATAAAAACAGCTAGAAGATGATTTGTCGATAGCTGGCACTACACAACTGGTCTTTTTACTCGCGGGAATACGCTTTTATCCCGTATTTCATGCACGCTTCGAACATCTTTCAAAAAAATACCTTTCAGCTCGCAAAGTTCGCCCCATACATTTTACATTGCATTTTTCCTTTGATAAACTGCTCTTTTTTATCGAACAGTTCGTTCCGATCTATTCTATAAAATTTCATTTCCTTTCCTTTATCTAAATCTTTAAATATCCAAGGCTTAATACGAGCTGCTCTGCATAAAATTCAAATAAAAGCAACTGCATTAACCATCGATCCACTCTATCTACCGTAAACCGAGCCGCAGCGCAAACAAAACAATAGCATTCAGCCAAACAGCCGGCAGACACCGAAAAGGAACCCAAAGAAATCCCAGCTTTGTTTCTCCTCCCGAAATGAGAAAGCAGCACTCCGACTCATGCATCTTTTATAAAGGCGACACCAGCCGATTCGCTCGCTTTCTTCTGCGCATGGGGTAGGAAGCACACCAGCAGGTAGTCGATAGACACTCGAGCGCCTAATTAACGCCGGCTTCGTGAATGCGCTGCTTTCCGGGGGGGGTTTTATGGAGTGAAAGCGCCGGGCGCCGCCTTATTCTTGGGGATTCATGGGGCCGCTACTCCTAAGCAGATTTAGTGCAAAGAGCTGCGTATGCTCCTACAGCCGAGAGAAAAATATATATAGATTAGTTGAGTGAGACCACTTGACCTTTTCTTCCAATTCATCCTGATGGTTATAAAAGCATAAAGATGTTGAAATTATCTTATGTTTCGGTAAAAATATCATTTTAAGTAGATAAATGACCTTTTGGTCAGACAATATTTTGGCTCACTTTCCCTTAGTAAGTAAATTAATTCACACTTGATAATTTTCCGTTTTACATAAGAATATCTATTTCATCCGAGTACTCCCGACTTAAATCTGCAGGAATAAAATTTGAATTAAAATTTGATCCTCTCCTCCAGGAAATAACGCGCTGACAAGTCGAGGGATTGGCAATGCGTTCACGCATCAGCAATCGCTTTCTCGCGCCTGCGCCAATGGAGATCAAAGAAACCGCTCGACGAAAGGAGACCGTTGTAGTTATTAAATTACTCCGGCCCTCCGAGCGAGCTAATCGATTTTAGCGATTGCACGAGGCTTTTTTTTCGTTGCCGGAGGGTACTGAGCGATGATTAATTGACGTTCTTTATTTGGTAATGGGACGCTCGGCCGGGATTCGAGCATAAAAGATACCTAAATGGGGTTGGGTAATTAGTTTTTATTTAATCTAGAGGTTCTATTGGCTTTTTAGACGGAAGTACCCCCCCTAAACATGAATTAAAAAATGAAATCTTCTGAAATAGTGATTGTTAATGCATTCTAAAAGATTAGTTTTTCGCTTGAAATTTCACACTCATAAGACTAAAAATTAATATTCTAAAAAATAGAGAATAATAGCAAGCGCAATAAAAAAATCAACTAAATACTTTCATTTCCTCACTATCATCTGTCAAAAGTAACTCACCTTAACAATCAAGCTTAACTTCATCCCAAACGAAAGGAAGGACGCAGTGAAAGAGTGAAACAAGGTTCATTAGCCGCCGCGTGCGCCTAATGCAAATGGAATCCCTCGCCGGCAAAGCGTCCCCAGCTGGCGCGCAAGAAGACGCGATTGGCCCGCGGATAATTCGGTCGCGGGGCCGCGTAAAAAGTGAATGTGCCCCGAGTACAGTGGAAACTTCCCAATGGAGCACGCTGGCCGATAAAAAGATTAGTGGATTTTGGTATTGCTGGCCTTTTGTGAGAGGCTATTGGGACATTTCGACGGATTCGGTTCTTTGTTACTTGAATCTGGTACTCAACACTTTTTCCGAGGGCTATTTTTTAGCAAAACAGTGGCGATCTTATCGTTTGCCAATCTTCTATTTATTTTCGCAATAAACTAGTTTTATTCGTGCCGTACCATTCAAAAGGAATTGGCAACTTTACTGAATAATGAATAAGAAGTAATAAAGCTTCAATTTATAGTGAGAAGTAACTTTAAGAATTCCTACGAGAAAGTTTCAAATAACTTTATTAGAATACAAATTACTGTTGCTTCGTACAAACTTATGCACGGAATTAAAATTTTTAATACACCTCATATTTTTCGTCAATTAAAAATGATAACTTACTACGTATATTCTGAATTCTTTAAATTTTAGATTTAGAAAATTGCTAATTCTAAAATTGCTAACCCTTTTGAATCATTATGATTTGAACCGTGAATATATATATATATATATATATTTCTGATCCTATTTCTCTAAAGTATGTATTACCAGTCCCAACACAACCCCGGCTTGTAACGAAGCCCACAATTTCAGTTCACCAAAGCCAATTACCTCCGAAATTTGATGCAACAGAAGCAGCGTCCATTCCAGCTAATTCCCAGCCGAACTTTCACTTGCAATCCAGCACCTCATAAATCAGAGAACTAATTTCCGTGGATCCCGCCTCGATTTCCAATCCGCCGGCCGCGAATTAACATTTCCACAGAGCCGATTTCTCTTATGTCCCACGCATGTCGAGGACTAATCAAGAATTATCCCCGAAATTGCCGGCGATAAAGGAAGGAGGCTCGTTAGCCGCGGCTTTATCTTTTTTCTGATCTCTTTTCCGCCCTTTGTTCGTCCGTTTTATCGGCTTTGATTGCGTGCCGATTTTTTTCAGCAAGGACACTTCCTGGGAGGATTGTCTATTATCGAATGATTCTAGTTTACTTGGAAATAGGAGAGAAAATTTTATTCTTTGGCTGGAGCGGTTGGAAAATAAAATTCTGTTTCGGTGTACCGTCGAAGGTAGAAGACAATTCAAGAATAAATTTTCACAGGTAAAAAATTTATTCTTCGGACAATTGTGAAAGCGAGGAATTTTACTAATTTAGAAAAATAAACTTTATGTTTATAAACGACTGCCTACTCAGACTAAATTAGTATGAAAGATTCTCTAAAAAACTATTTGTACTCCCAGCTGTTCTACTTTAATGCTTAAAAATTTGAGAAAAAAACTCGCCCGGTAGACCATTCATAATCCAGAGAAAAACTCCAGACTTGTCTGCTGCGAGCTTTTCGAAAAAACTAACAAATGTGAACCGTGCAGCTCTTGTGCACAAAACCCAGGAACAAGGCGTCGGCGTTGCTTTTCTGAAAAAAGCATCACCTACACAAAACCTTCGCCTCCCCAGCCAAACTGAAAATCTCCCTTTGCCAAATTAAAACCTCCCCATTACCTCCCGAAACAAAGAAAAAAGAAAATAATACCGGCTCGAAAAGAATTTTCTTCCCGCAGCGGCGACAGATAAACCGTCGTCAGAACAACGCTCGACTTCTCGTTAACCTCCGCGCCGTGTACAAGTGCAGCTGGCTTAAAGAGCTCAAACAAGAGAGCCTCTTACATTTCCGTGCTCACTCGGAAATTTTCCGCGGATTCTGATTTTCCCGCGCGGCTGTATATCCGTCTAGTCGAAGTTGATAGGTGCTTGATACGTGCTTTTCTTACTCGATAATGGCCAGGTTGAAATCTGAATAGGGATGCGCCTCCATTTTCTTGAAGACAGAGCTTTTCTGGAAAACTTGGGCCTAAGTTTTTTAGCTAATAGAAATTTTCAGAAAATTATTAAGAAAAATGATTTTAAAACCATTTAAAAACAGAGCGAAACTCAAGTCCACTAGATTCTCGCAATAACCGAAGAAAGCGCGGAATCTAAGCAGTACGTGACTTTGCCCCGAGCGAGCACTTGGCGGATGACGAATTCTCCGAGTTCGCGCCTTGGCGATTTATGGGCCGGGCGATAAAAAGAGCGGATCGACGACGGCTCAGGAATCGTACGGAAGTTTGCCCTTGTTTCCCTCTCTCGCTGTCCATTAATTTCACAGCTCTTTCTTCGCCGGACTCTTTTTGCCACTTTGGCCGGCTTAATTTCCTTTCCTGAGCAGTTAAGCTTTTAAGAACCGAGAGCGAGTTTAAATGCGGCCAGTGGATTTCGAGGCGGAAGGACTCCTTTTTTCAAAGGGGTTCGTTTAGGAGATGATGAAAATTTTAGTTTTTCGCGTGAATGCAGGCGAGAATATTCAGTTTAGAAACATATTGCCTGACCTGGAAAAGCTTTCAAAGACTGCGGGCTATGGATTTTTGCGAAAATAGGATAGAATAAGAAAAATGCGCGCTTCAAGCGTTTCAAAGGTTTAAAGGATGATGCTTCAGGCCCTTGCTTAATCGCTTCTCACGAGATATCCAGTCGATCATATTAAATTGAAGGTGAACAAAATTTCTAAAATGTATTTTAAAATGAAAGCTACTTTTATTAAGAAATGAAAATTATTTTTTCTCCAGTTGGATTAAAATTTCCCAAAGATCCCCTTAATAGTCCTTAGAAGTTGTCTCTTTCATTATAGAAGAATGGCTCTCCCACTATAACCAAGCAACATTAAGCTGAAATCCAAGAAATGTTCCATCTCCATAAAAGAAAAAGGCGATTAAAATTTCATCGCAGTTCTCAATACAATACCATTTCATTGGGCTTTCAAGGTTAGAATCGCAGAGCCGCCGAACGCGACCATAACCATCGGCATGGAATTAGGTCGGTCAGCTCGCATTTTACGCGATCAGCATGAAAGCCGCTTTCGGCCAGTCTCAGTATAAAGTCTCATTACGACGCCGCGTAAATATTCTTTCGCGGGCAATGGGATTAGCACGGCTTTATTGTGGGCTTAATTCGAGAATAATAACCTCGTTAATTTCCTGTAGGCTTAATTAACGCTCTCTATAGCCTTGTATCTCGTTCCAGATGGGCTTCGCCGAAAATTCAATATCGCCCGCGAGACTTCATTCCCCGATTCGCGGAAATGGACAGCACACGTGGACTGTAATTCAGTTTAATTGACGTCTCCTCTTAATTTTTCGTTCTAGCTGCGCGCCTACGATCGAATGCTCTTGAACTTGAAAACATTGGAAAATTCCTACGTGAGATTCGCCAAGGCTTCCGGTCAATCGATTTCTAGACACGTATCACAGAAACATTTTTATTCCAAAATTTTTATCAGTAGAAATAAAGTATTCAAGAAAAAATAATTTATCGATTAAATAGTTAACAAAACCAAGTAGAACATTCTTACTACAACTACGTGAGTAAATCGATTAATTAAACTTTTCCCTACTTACATTTCTCACCGCGCGTTAAAAAACAAAGTCCGAGACAAAGTCGCCTCGGTCCTACACATATATCCCGATTACGATGAAAAATCCAGCCGCCGTATAAATAAAGAGCGCGCACCTGAAAAGTTCGCGGCAACCCAGTTTCCTCTTCTTGCCGTGATTCAAAATACGCGCCGCTTGCATTATAAGGAGCGGCAGCTGAAACTTGCAGCGAAGAAAGGCAGAAAACTGAACTTGCAAGCTTTTCCGGGCTCTGCACGAAGCGAGACACGCGGAACTTTACTCATTTCCCCCTTCTTCTAAGACTTTTTAAAACGCCTTTTTCAGTCGGCGAAAGGAAAAAAGGGGACTTGCCAAGTTCCTTATATGGTCACTTGAAAAATTGCTTTTGACGGCGACTCCTCGAGTGGCGCGGAATGCAAACGAAAGAACGCTGCGAGTCTAATCTGTCCGGAGGAGCAGCCAAGGAAAATAGCGGCAATTAGCCTTCCATTTTCATTTTTAGTATCTTATTATTTCGTGGTTGAGATGCGCGGACTATTAAAGGATCTATTTGCGTTACAATTTTTCTTTTCTAGTATGGAAAAAGAATCTTCCACGGCTCTAATTATTTCTTTTAACCTTTTTGAAACTCGGTACTTTGCAAATAAAAATGTCAAAAATTTAGAGAGAATAAAAGTTAAAAGAAAACCAAAGTGCTTACGCTTAAAGTACCACTCGATCCTCTTGTGAAATTCGCAGAGTAGAGCCTTTTGTAAAGGCCGTAAAAAATATTTTGGTCCTCCTCGTAAAACTAACGAAACTATTTTATTGCCGCAGTAAAAAGTTTATTGACAGTGCACAGCTTTTGTGTTGCGTCAACTGCGACTTCGAAGTGATGTGTCAACTTTTTTTCAAAAAGTTATCCCAACATTCCAGCTATTTTTACATCTCCCTCAAAGTGTTTAGAAAAAATGAAGCAAATTGTTCCCCTTTCGAGTCCGAGTCTGCCGAGATGAAACGCTCCGAAATAACTCTTCGCTCAAATCTACATCAGGATATCCTCCGTTATACAGTTTCATACAAAAGCCAGTGAGGTCTTATCTCCGCATCATTTGCCTAACGACTTTGCACTCGAGTCGTAATCGTCGCGATCTCAAAGTTTCCTTGACGTGTCGGAGGAGGAACTCGGGAGCAGGACGTGACGGAGGAAGCGCCGGAGAACAACCGAGTGACAGGGAGGCGATACAGAAAGGGTGACTGCTATCGATCGAGGTGTAATTGAGTTTAGCACTCGGGTGCAATAACTTTAAACAACGAGTCGCGCCTCTCGAATGTCAATTGGGCTTTCGGTAGATTTGTTAAATTGAGGTTTCGATGGTAATCGATATTTTCTCAATGATAATGGACGGTCTATAGGCAGTGGAAATAAGTTATTGTAAACTCTGCATAAAATTGAGTCTGATTTAAAATTTCAAACGCGAACGGCGAAAGCATCATCACCTGAAATTTACAATTCTCGTATAAACAGCAAAAATTTACGCGTTCGAGAAGCAAATTACCAGCTCCGTGTACCTGTATTAACAAAGAGCAAACATGTAAAAAGTAAAGAAATGCAGTGGCAAAAAATAAATAAAGAAGCTTACTTAAATAACAATAAATAGAATATAATGAATAAATGTGTTTTGTATACACATGACTTGCTAGAAAAAGAAATTTATTTCCCGCAGTAAAAAGTTCTTGTTTACTCTTTTTTTAATTTTAGTTTTAAAATTAAAATTTTAATTTATTTATTTAAAATATAAGTAAATGTGAGTAAATGGACGCGACAATAATACATAATCTAATAAATGTATTATTAACCGGGCGCGATCCAATAAAGCAGAATAAAAGAGCCGTAAAGTCTGTCGGCGGCGCTGAAATCATAAAAATTAAAGAAACCACTATCCCAGCGAAGGTTCGCACGCAGGTGGAAAAAGCCTGCGGATGACGGACACGCAAAAGCGGGGAAAAAGTGCCGATGTACAGGGTGAGCATTCCGCGAATGCGGCATCGATTTCCCATGAAAAGGAGTATTATCAGTTATCACTCGGCGGCATCTCCGTTCTCCATCCTCGCATGCATACGTAGACAAGAAGGAATTCAATTACTAGCGACCCCTTTCCAGCTGCGAATCCGCGAGGACAGAAGCTTTTTTAAACCCCTTTGCTTTCGATTGCGGAGGAATGCTTGATCGCTTTGAGGAAATCGGTATGGCGGGAAATGGGGATCCCATGATTAAACTTGAAATTGGGAATTTATTTTTCTTTGATTGCTTTGTATTAAAGGTCTGAAGAGCTATTTAATTTTTCTTTTAAATTTAATCGATAAATATGCAGAAAGATCCGTAATGCATTTTACTTATACAAACACGAGTAAAAATATGTAGGTCGATATTTAGCTTAATAATCTTGTAATCATGTTAGCTTTTATTACCGCGGTGCCGTAACCTTAGCATATGTTCAGGCCGTTAACCTCTAAACGGCAAAAAGACTTCAAGATCCACTTTCTATGAAAATATAGCTTTACAACCGCATAAAATCTTATATTTAAGCCATTTTAAATAACTGTCTAGTTTAGTACCGCAATAATATTACATAGATTACTAGTTTGCTAAAAGATCCCCCAGTTACTTTTTAAAGTATCCGAATACTCCATCAAGTTTCTCTGCAGTGACCAATTAAGTTTTCGCTTTACTGCGTGTACTCTAGCCCAAAAATTTATCGCCCATCGAGCTTAAATAAAAGCTTCGAGCGCCTCGTTTGCAATTTAATCTCCCGCATTCTGCAATTATTTTATTGCCATCCAATGGGAGCTGCGATCGTTAGCCTGAAATGATTCGAAAAATGTACTCTTTCAGGCGCCGCTCGGAGCGTCACAGTCGAACGGCCGACACAATTGCCCGAGACTTTGTAGCGCCGGTTGGGAAAAAGTTCGACCTTTCTTTTATGGCTCTTCGACCCAGTTTTTACGCTATTTTGATGCCGACCGGTAAATTAATTACTTTTACGGCAATTAACGGATTCTATCGATCTATGGAATTCGGAGGTGTTTTAATATATTTCTTTCAAATGTCTTGTCTATAGCGAACGTTTAATGCGAGAAATATTAATTTTTCGTCCGTGCAAGTGAAAAATTGATTATTTTTATTGGGAAAGAAATTAAACCTCGTCGAAAATAAAAAGTGAATGTTCGTATATCGAATGTTCGTATCGCCAAATATTTTTCGAATATTTCGCAGGTTTGTTCAATTAATAATCTTTGACATACTTTCGAAAAAGTTTGCCAGAATATCGAACTGTAAAAAACGTTTGTCAGTAGTTTAATCAACGATCCATTTAGTAATTAAAATTGAGCCTCTATCTTTACCTCCGAGTGACCAATTTTTCAATGCTTAAAAACTCGTATAAAAAAATCGTAATAAACTGAAAAAACGAACCTATTTTATCTAAGAACAAGGCTTACGCCAAATCATAAGGCATTACGCCCCAATAACTATATTACCTCCGAAGCATTCAAGCCCCCTTGGAAAGATTACTACAACAGCGATATAAACAAATAAGCGAAGCGTAGCAACTCCGACAAAGCCATCAAAACTTGTAGACTCCGAAAAGTAACTCTCCTCTCAAGCAGTAACAAAGTTCAAGCGGCATTCTGCACATACGTATAAGAACGGCCCCGAATCGAACTTTCCCCCTCTTTACTATCGAAACTTCGACTCGTCGATACGTCTTGACTAGCGAAATCGACATCTGCGACATCTGCGTATGCAGATGAGACGACAGATGATTAATTCCCCAAAGAGCGGTGACTCCGAGAGCGGAGGAGGCGAATCGAGGCTAGTTTCATTATCGAGAGCAAGTGGAGACGGGCTCTCCTTGTTTTATTGTCTTCTGGGACAATGGCTCTTGCTGCTTATTCTTTTGCTGCTCGAGTTGCCGTGTTGTTATTTCGGGCTTAGGAGCTGCCCGATTTTTCCGAGCTTTATAATGATGAATTTCATTCGAGTTGAGAAAGCGACGCCGCAGCTTTGGGATTGTTATGTGGAAAGTTGAGCTGACCTATATGCTAGAATCTAGTTTTACGGACTAATGAGTGATAAGGGCGCACGTAAAACTTCACTTTCTACTGATTTTGGGAAAGGCTGGGATGTGCTTCGGAAAGCGTGTCAGTTTAATTTTCAAACTTTAATAGATGTAATTTACAGTTTGTGAGTTACGTTTAATGTCTCCTTTGCCTACGTTTTTTATGGGTAAACTTTAAGTTATTGCTGAGATCGTTCAGTTTCTTTATTTTTATTATATTAAGAGACAGCGTACCAAATTAATTTTGCAAGAAATAGTTTTAACGGAGACAAAACTTTGCTATTAATTTTTATCATCATTTTAAAATTATTGGCAAATGAATGGAAGAATTATCCATAAATATTCCACCGTTTATCGACATTACTCGTATGGATGCCAGTAGGAATTGGAAAACTGATTTCTTGATATCGACATTGATTTCTACATAAATTGAATTTTCTAAGTGAAAAAAACGGATGGATCTGTCAATGCGACGAGAAATTTCTATTAACTGTACGAATAGAATAAGTTGAAATAATGCCAAGTCCAATAGATTTTTAATAATTACAACTTATTAAGCAAATATGAATGCTTAGGAAATTTAACGAGATTTTCAATTTGAAAATATTGAAAACGGATACTCGATGTGCATCGTCCAGTGATTTTTAATTAGACTAATTATTCATAGAAATGATAGAATTCTAGTGCGTCTTAGAATAGAAAGTGTGCATGTGAGTGAATATTGGAAGAAACTTTAATGTAAATTTAACTTTTAACTCTGTATGTTAATAATTATACTACATAACAACATTTTCAGCACGAAATCATATACAGCCGATTGTAAAGTGCAATATAAGACACGAACATCGTATTGTAGAACATCTTTAGAATAGTTTAGCCAATTAGAAAACATTATGGTGTACATACAACGAATACAATTAAACAAATATTTTTAAATAATAACTATAAGTGTTTAAGACATATATATATATGGAAAGAATAATTAGGCCACGAAGGAGACTTTATATTCTTACCTTGAAGTACCATCAGTTACCACATATGCATAATTGGCAAGTTGGATTTACTAACGTGACCTAATTATTCTATTCAAAGTGAGTTAGAAAACGAGCGGAATATTATGCAAACTGATTAAAATTCTATCTATAAGACAAAATAATAACGCAATTATTAACTTTTTTCTTTGCACACAATATAAATTATGCTTATTTTTTTTATGTGCGCCAGAAGGATCGTAAAGACTTATCAATTTCAAACTAAATATTTATATTTTTATCGTCTTTATACAGCGGACGTTTTTAAAAGTCTTAAATTAAAATTGTAAATGACATTCTACTTAAAAGGTGCACGTTAGTTTACGAAAAACATATTATGAAACAAAGAGATTCATTTTCAAAGAACGCGTGCGCGAATAAAGCTAAGCACTATACGTCAAGTTGACAAACTTTCGACAGGACATTCCTTTTCATATCAGTATGCAGTGTTTCAACAGTAAATAACCTCAAGCACAAAGTATGAAAAAAGTGTCCAGCCTCTAGGTCACCGAAAAGGCTAGAAAAAGGAGAAGGAAACAATGTATGGCTCTGCTTGCAGATCTCGAAGCTGGTCTCCCACAGAGACAGACCGTTCCGGTGTGAGCGGAACCCGGGGGTTCTGGCGCGGGTCGGCCAGGGCGTGAACCTCGCGGTCGAGAGGTTCGTCACCGTCGCCGAGACGATAGCAGATGACAACCTCGAGGTCAAGCAGGACATGTACGAGGCATGCAAGGAGGCGAGGGTCGCTGGTGAGTACTGCTTTATTATTCAATTTTCAGTTTGACGATTTCGAGGCAACGCTTTCTTAAGTTAATCAATTCTTACTTTACCCGTTGGATAGTCTACTTGAGTTGTAAAACGTTTTCTGCTAGGGAAATTTCATTTATTTGACATTCAAAATTTATTCTTTCGTTAAAAAATTGTGGAGTTAAGATTTTGTTCATATGCCTGAAATAACAGAAATTATATGATTAAAATAACATTATTTTAAAAAATTTGTCAGTTCAAGGCTAGAGTTGAAAGTAACATACCAATTTAAGCATGAAAACTAGGAGTACAAAAAAATTCCTAATTCGAAAGCATGCTTTTTTAATATTCGCTTTCATGCTATGGAGTTAAAAGCGACTTTTTCAGGTTTCTCATCTCAAATATTTCATGCTTTCAATATCATACTTTTCTAAATCCCTCTTAAAATGGGAAATCACTAGGAATTCAAAAAGTACGAACGAGAATAATTTCGTACTGGAATATTCATGAAAAATGTAAAATCATTTTTTTCATTTTTTCAACAAACATTACTGCAGTCATAAAAGAATATCGTTCGGACTCTAATAACAAAGTATTAAGAAAATAAAAGTTTTTAGTATCCTTATAAAACAGTAAGTAAATTGCCGATTTTAAAATGAAAAAAAGGAAAGTTATAAAGTAACACAATGAGAATTTGAATGTCACATCAACACTAAAGAACGAGGACAATAAAACTGCGCGATAAAAAGCTATTATATTAAAATTACGACGCTACTTAATACATGTACGACGGGACTTTGATAAAGTTTGTGGAAATAAATCCTCTAAATACATGACAACAAATAGCCTACTAAAAGTTTGACGTATTACTTTGATAGATTTTAAAAAATCACTTCGTTTCATTCATAGCCAATAAACCCAAAAAATTTCAATAGGGGAGACCCGAGCAAGACAGACACCTAAGAAAAAACGAATAAAAAATATATTCAATTAAATTTTTTTTCTAAAGTAGACATCAAAATAAATAAGTACATACAACCATACCGATGAATTATTGTTTAAACATATAATAAAAAACTGTTGAAAAATTTTGAAATTTTGAGGTCTTAAAAAATCGCGGGGTAAAATCAATAAAAATTGGTTAAATAAGCAACTTTGATCATATTTATATATACATTTGTTTATAGAGGTTTATGGCAACCGACGAGTTATTCTACATAAGCCTATCTCGTTCGCATCCGTGGAAAATTACGACGGTAGGCATAAACGAAGTTTCTCTCTCACTCTTAATAGAGAAAGCATCTTCCCTCCTTGTCGTGGTCGTCATAAACCCCTATTTATGATAATATAATATTATATACCGTCTTGCCCGGAATGGATAAAATGACTTTTCTGTGATAAAACTAGTGAAGAAAAAAATTGATATTGATTCTAAAAGGTTTTGTTGGTGAAATATCTATAAACACAATAGCCTGATTTTTTAATTAACTTCTATTTTTTAATTAATTTCATCATCCGTCTAAAAAATAAGTTAACTTTTTTACCTTGATAACATTGTAAGCTCACAGACTAAAATAAATTTTTTTATTTCTAAGCGATGTTATTGCCGCGAGCAGCGCGCACCTACTAATATCCATGATAATATACTTGCTTTATTTCAGCATTTTCGTAATAGCGATATCAGAAATAATAGGCGGTGTCCGTTTTGTCCGGGTCTCCCCTACTTGTTTAAATTCCAAGCATATTTAAAAACGTACATCGCCCCATCATCAAAAGCTTCAGAAAAATTTTTACATTCAAAGATATAGACTTTCTTCAAGCGGAATTCGAAAAAGGGAAAATAAAAAGTTTCCATTCCTTCACTTTAACGGAGCAACAAATCCTCTTGAGGTATATTCAAGAAAGGCATTTCGAAGTTTCTCCTTTAAAGTGTATTTTATCATATACGCTACACACTCTAGTTTAGAGGATTCTTCTTAATGTAAAACAGAACAAACGATCCAATAAAGAAGAATATTATTTTCAAAAATCTTTTTCTTTTATAAAAAAAAACTCATTAAAAGTTGCTTTTAAAGTTCAACGAGTAATCAAACTACATTGAATTCCAACTAGAATATCAAAAGAAACATTTAGTCACTCTCAAATAAAACTCTAAGAAAGGTCTTGAATATCCTAAAAAATTTTCCTAAAACCCGGGAATTCGAAAATCCTGCTAATATTCGAGACTTGCACAAAATCCGGCTTAAATTTTCAATTACCGGTGGAGCGAAGCAAAAAAGCAGCCGGAAAAATAGTGCGGCAAACTCGAGAGGAGGAAACTACACCGAAGGCACGTAATTGAAAACATAAAGTCATCAACAGGCCACGGCGCGCGGATTGCCGAGTTCAGCTAGATAAACATAATTAGCTCCTCGCGCTATTTCACGGACTATCGCCTTCCTTCTTTTATCTGGTAATATTTGGACATTAAGGCTCGCCTCGACACGCTGAACTCAGCGAATTTCGGGTAATTAACAGGAGGATTCATTTTCGAAATGAAAGGTTGAGAGGAATACAGAGGGAAATAATTTATTGTTAAGATTGTTCAGCTGGTCATTTATAATTTGATTTTAAATCGTTATTGTCTAAATTGATCAAAGGAAGTAAATTCTAAATTCGAAGTAATAAATCTAGTTGTAAACTTGGTAGTAAATATTTAATAGTTGTGCAGTATCAATTTGCAAAATTCATTATCTAGAACTATTATTTACACTTGCCAATCGCTTGCAGTATTAAATTTCGTAAAATTACACCGTTTTGTTATTCTCTAAATAATTCGTATTTTATAAGCAGCAATAAATTTAATGTTTTATCGCACTTTCTAAAATTCTTCATGTTCAATAAATTTATTGAGCACAAAAATAAAAAGAAAAAGGTAGAGAACGTTACATATTTATCAAAGATAAAGAAATAATTTCTTTTATTATTTAAACAGTCATTATTCAGTAGGGTATAAACAACGAAAATATGATGTACATCATTAAGCCCACAAGTCCACAATTTACATATCATTAATTGGAAAAACCCGCACGTCAAGCAAACTCGCAGTAGCAACAACAAAAAAAACGAGGTTAACACGAAAATCGGCGCAAGAAACTCCCCCGGAAAGCAGCAGTTGTAATTGGTAAGAAAAGCGCAAGATCTCTATTCTCAATCCATTTTCCCAGCGCTCCTCCGGCAATGTTTTCCGGCAGTGATGCAACGAAGAAGTTCTCTCCCTTCGGGGAGCTTTCAGCGTAATCGACTTGATTACCTGCATCCGGGTCAGCGCTGTATGTAACGCGGTATGATCGTGTAACGCGGGATTCCCGTTTACGAGCCTCTGAAAACAAAGGAATCCTTCGAGGATTTCGCGGTAATTCTTTTGTTTTACGTAACGCAGGGTTCGAGTTTTATAAGCTGCCAGCTATTCCGGGTGGTGCGCCTCGCTGAGGGTTATTCGGCGCTTGGGAGTTGCCTGCTGAGGGGATTTTTTAGGTTTCGGATGCTGTTGTTGCTGCTGGTGAAAGGGTTGCTTGAAATAGAAAATTTTATGAGATTGTGGTGCTGAGCTAATTTTTATTTAAACATTTTTTTAACGATTAACTCTACCTTATTTTGGGCAAATTTGATGAAATGCAGTATTTCGTTTTAACCTTTATAAAAAGATACTTTTAATATATTTTCTCATCATCAAAAGGCATTTTTTAAATACTTTTTTAAGTTTAATTTCTTTTCAAATATTTTAACTTTATTTTCAGTTTTAATGCTTAGTGCTTGACCTGCTCCCTTTATGAATCATAATTGTAGCATTCCAAAAATTGAAAAGTCTAAAAGAATCAGGAAACTAAAATATTTTATAAAAATTATTCACCTAAATTACTGAGTTTTCAACTTTTATAACTACTAGATGGCAAGACAATTGTTCTGGGGAATAAAAAAGAAACTACCCAAGATTTATTACAGTAAAAATAAACCAGTCTTCGAAAACTTTTATTTTAAACTTTTATTTTAGATTGATTCTGGATTGAAACCTTTCTAAAGAATTTAAGCAAATTTCTTTCAAAGACCGTAAAACTATACATGTGATTGAAAAAAACTTTTAGATTTTTAACGTTTCTTCCATTTAAAACAATATTGAATGAATTTAAACGACGTACGGTTAAATAATATAAATTGAATATATAGCCGTCACGTGTTTCAAAAATTTTAGAAACAAAAGTAGATGGACAGATTTATTGAATTATACTTCCCTGCGTGTCCATATGTAATTGGATTTTCAATAAAAATAATTGAAGCTCGTCCAGACGACTTGAATGGATGACATGAATGTTAAATTCGATCAGATTAAATCGATTTTGTAAAATCTTGCATTAATTACTCATTCATAAACACCGTACGTACCATGAATGTTTACAAGCGTATTAAATAGTAAAAATAATAAAAAAAATAGACATTTTATTTCTTGTTATGACATCGTTTTCATTGAGCAAATCAAGAGTGATTCGGAAAAGTGTAATTGCATTCTACAAGCAGAGAATCAGGTTAACAAAGATTCCACACATGTATCGGAGTACAATAGGATGGAATTCGCTTCATTTCGAAATTCCACTTTCGAGTAATTTGGAACATTAGAAACAATGATTGCACATCAAGACGTTCTAATTAAATTTTCTTTAATCAAGTCGCGTTAAATTCTCGAGAGCAACGCTTTACCTTCCATCAGTTTTAATCGCGCAAAGTAAACGTGATCCAGCAATTCTCACCTATAATCGTTTTCTAATGAAAGCTTTAAATCATGCAGAAGCGCAAGGCAGCTTAATTAAAAGCATAGTCGAACATCAGAAGCTTCTTCTCAATAGACGCTAAAATAAGCCCACAATATTACAGCTTATAATTACTGTTACTATACCCGGTGGAATTGCCAATCTATATCAGGGGACAGTTTTTCAGTTTGCAAAACAAGAGCCTCCAAATCATTTGGCTTCAAGGTGCAAAGAAACTCCTCGAAAAAGTTTCAGCAATGCAATTTCATACAGCACGCACTTAATTACCGCTAGCAAACTTCGCCTCGAAGAAGCAAACGGAGGCGACACTTTTTTATCTTCACGGGTAATAGGCTTGCAGGACGGTTTTATTGGCCCTCGATGATGTTCGAAATAGACCGTTGTTTTCGAGAGGAACGTGTCACGCTTCCTCTGCTGGGGTAATGGCATTTTCGATCGTTTTTAGGAATTGCTCCGAAGATTTGAGTGTTTTGTTGTTGTTGTTGTTGTTGTTGTTGAATGGGAATAGCGTTTTAAATTAGTTTATTTTACGTTGGAGTATCGAGTTAGTTGCTCGAGGTGAATTTTTCTAAGAAAGCGAAAGAGTGTCAGCTGTAATGGTGCTGAAAATTTCCGAGAAAAGTAAAAATGAAACAAGGAAGATTGGATTGAAGAGATGTTGATAAAATAAGAATCGAATAAAAATAGTATAAGTAAGTTATAATTTTTAGCTTTTTCAAGTTAACATTTATTTGAATCCTTCCTTAAAAAATCCATGAGATGTAAGTTGAAGCTCATCATCGAGCATTGTGATTGGTCTAGAGCATATAC
>JAWWML010004115.1:0-45073 GCA_035047165.1 Ormyrus rosae
ACAGACATTTTTCAAAAACCATTTATTCTTGTTCCTGACATCTTAAAATACAATTATAACCGATTTTTCGAACAACTTCAAAAATTACTATCACAATGCTTCTTCTAGGAGGAAGCAAAAAGGAGTAAATATTATAAAAATTAGAGATTATACAATTTTCGATTTTAATATTTACTATTCAGTTTAGTAAAAATCTTTTTTTTTTCTCATATCTCAAGTTACGATGCAGAATAGTAATTTTTACTCCTTTTTTCTCTCAGTATATCAGGCTTATTATCTAATAATGTTTATGAGTAATTCGAATCAACAGTTGGCAGGAGAAAGATAAATGCAACGTTGTTCACGCGAAAACTAGCAGTTTCGGCGTTTACTAGTCAGCTAGAGGCATTCAAGATATTCGCGCACGTAAGAAATCTAGTGCTGCAGTGACAAAGTTGTATAAAGATTGCATCTTCATTCAATTTAAAAGTTAGAGTTTGTGAATTAGTAATTTTTTTTTATCGCCTCTATTTGCATTAATGCAATTATCATCAATAATTACTAGGATAATTTCATTTTTAACTATTTATGAGTGTATAGATGGCTCTTTGGGAACGTCCACCCGGACCCTTAAACGTTTGGAAAGTTGTTGAAGGATATGAAAAGTTAAAGGATGGTACAAAGAAAACTGTTAAATTTTCTATTCAAGATATTCCTAATGAAGAGAAGAGGCACAAAGAAGTTTTGGATCTCATGATAAATTCCTTCTTAGTTGACGAGCCACTTTGTAGTTCAACAAGTATCTAATTTTAAAGTTTTATTGTCAAAAATATTTTTATTTAAATAATTTTGTTTGAAAATATTTCTAATTTATCTATTAATTTATCTTTAAATTAGACATTAAGGACGATCCAGTAGGTGTAAAATCCTTTCTAGATATGTGGGAATACGGTTTGAAACAAGGAGTGATTGTAGGCTGTTACAAGCTCAATTCTGAAAATAAATTGGAACAATTAGTAGGGGCTAATGTAGTGTTTGTAACAAATGAGGCATCAAACAAATTTTACGAAGACTTTAAGGTATAATGTTTATTTACTTATATCTTATTTTTTACTCAAGTTTTAAACATAAACTTTTCTTTCAATATTTACCCTTTGTTCATGTTTTTTTATACATTACTTATATTGATAGTACACATAACAATTAGAAACTCAATTTATTTCAGAGTAATATGAAGTCAGATAATATGAAAAAAATTTGGGGCATTTATGAAATGTTATGTGAGAAAGCAGACGTTCGTAAAATATATAATGTGGATACTTATATTAGTTCAATAAGCTTAAGCGTTTTACCTGAATATCGAGGGCAAAAACTTGGATTTCATATGCTTAGTGCGAGGTAAGAACATTTTTTGAAAATTCTTAAAAAGATGTTTTCTTAACGTTTTTGAAAAATTATTCTTGTTTGGTAAGTGGAGTTGGAAGAAAATGGACATATCAGCTTATATTAAAAAAATTACACAATTTATTGCAAAAACGCGATTGTCCCTTGATCATCATTATTTAATAATTAAAATCCAAAACTTGTTGAAGATTTACAGATTTCCAATAATTTCAAAATGATTGTTAAATTTGTAATTAAAAAAGTGATTCACGTCGTACGTATAAGTCAATAACAAATTACCTTTAGATAACTAAGTTCACTAATCATCAAGATCACATATAGATAGTGTAAAATAGATAAGATAGACAGACTGTTTTTTGCAAAACCGTTTTAGAAGCGACCTGGGAAAAAAATATGGAATCTCAGCGACGGCGACGTTGTTCTCGGCAGAAGCGTCGCAACTGCAAGCGAAGCGCGCGGGATTCGAAGAGAAAATCTCGGTGGATTATGAAAATGTCGTCGACGAGGAAGGGAGACCGCATTTTCCTAATATTAAATCTAAATGCGCCAAAATTATGATGAAGAGGCTACCTTAATTATAATAAGCAAATCCTGTTTATAAAACTAAAAATAAGCATGGTATTGTCATTACGAGTATTGACGTACGGAAGAATATAATCATAATTTATCTTTAATCAAATAGAACAAAAGTATAATATTAAGTTGGATAATAATATCTGAAATTTGTACAGAAAATTAATAAACATTACAGTATTACAGTGCATTTGCAGAATGTACGTGCGCCATTTAAAAAATTTCTATCCATCCTCATTGATCCAACTAACAAGAACTAAATCATCTTTCCTTTCAACCATCACCATTTGTCCACCCGTGCACTCGCACTTTCTTTCAAGACTGCGCAGCGTGCATAAAGATACGCGCTTTGCTTATATACGTACGGCACCAGCGACGTGCCCTGGTTAACGATTTCTCTCCGGCATTACGTAAGATGCGTGCGCCATCACGAGATGTCTATATTGACAGCTGCATACTCCGAGGGATCACAGTATTATCGAGCGCTCGAGTGAACACTCGGATTTATGAGCCGCGAGTCGCGAGCTGCTTTATCCCTGTGGAAGGCGCCGCGGAGGATTCTACTACGGTCCGAGGCTGGTAATGCTCTTGCTTTTTGTGTCAATTAAGTGAAATCGAATGATGATTGCTTGGAAGGTGCACTTTCTTTGTTTTTGTGTACGTAATGAGTTTAAATTTATCAAGAATTATTCACGAGGAAAAACTAGAGATTATACAGCTCATGAAGTTCGTGAATACGGATTAATTCAGATTCGATTTTCGATAACGTATACCAGATAATTGGTAAACATTTATTTAGGATTCCCAGTTGTACAATAGTAATAGATTCATATTGCAATTTTTATTGTCACTAATAGCAGTCTCGTTTAAATAACAAGGCTGATCGTAGAACGACCAACATATACTTTTCTGTTTTCCTTATCAGCATCTGCCGACAAATTATAGTTTTTATTAAGGTTACGAACTGTGACTACTCGAATCGAATTACGCTTTTATAAACCAGGTTTGGAATTACCAAATTGTCTCAGTCTGGTATTATATGAGAAAATTGCAGTAGCCAACTCCGATGCCCTTGAAAAGTTTCTCATCAAGGATGAATTGCGAAAATAATATGTTCGTACATTGAAATGGCGGTCCTTGTTATTAGCGGTGATATGCTAATGTCTTACTTGAATATTATTGAAAATTTTTAAAAACTTAATTCATTCTTGTGAATCGGGTATAGTTTTTTTTTTATTATTTAATGAACAAATGTGTGCGTAAGCGTCTGTATTCGTTACGCACATATTTGTTCATTCGCTTGCAGTTACAGGCTTGTGTAGACTTATACAAGATCTTTAGAAAATGAATGGCAAAAAGTGCATATGAAGGATAATATATAAATGAACAAAAAATTCTGATTAAATAAGGTTAACGGAATTTTTTGATTATGATACTGTCCTCCCCCTATCAGGGCACTGACCCTGTAAACGCATTCCTAATAAGGTTTTTCGTGAAATATTACGCCACGAAGCCCATTATCTTGCATGAACGGAGTTTTGTATACACCTTTCAGCGTCGACAACGAACCTGTTACCTTACCTCCGCGGCAACCGCAAATTTCGGACAGGAGAAACAGGCGGAAGTATCTTACTTCGCTCGCCGTTCGGTGGTGTACGGCGTTTATGTAAAAAAAATCACGGCCCGCAGCAGCTGCTCAGACGGACGGGGAGGAGGATGGAGAAGATAACATGTCGAGCAACGGTCGCGAGTACAGTGCTGTTTTTAGTTCCGAAGAGGAGTCTGCGCAGAGCGTGAGTGTTTAAAAAACTTATATATTAGCCATCTTTGCGTGCGCAGGACACACTTTTTTTAAATGGAATGTAATGCGTTTCATGATTGCTATCAATTCAATTTAATCAAGTTGTTTTGCCACCCAATGAGAGTTGACTAGCATAGGAAAAAATGTACTATTGTCACTTTTAATAATTTTATTTGATTTTTAGTGAATTATTAAATATTTCGATTTTTTTAAATAAAAATTTTTAAAAGATGAATGAGCGAATAATCATCAACTTTAAAGAGTATAAGGAAAAATTTCTTTTCCTTCTAAAATACCGCCACACGTAATCGTCGTATCATCGCGGGTAACGTCTCAGGAAGCGATAATGATGTTAATAATTGACTCACGCGAATGTCTTTGGCACAAAATCTTACCATGCGCAAAATTTCAAACGCATTCAAACACACACAATGTGACAACGATTAAAATTCGCGCGTGAAAAATCAGGCAATGCGTGCCTCGCTAAACGCACAATTTCAGCGCGCATTGCGAATTATCGAAGCGCGGAGGGCACTTCGAAACAATCGCGCATGTGTGAGTTGTATTGCTGGGCAAAGAGGAAATTACGGACAGAGAGAAAGGGGAAGAGAGAAAGACGTAATTTGATTTTCAAAATAAATGCACTCGTTGCGGGGGAATGCGGGAGAATTTAAAAATTAAATTGCCGCGACGTGACAAGTTGTCGTGGAGGCTCAACTCGATTGATTTATGATAAATAATGACGGATAACGAGGTTCCAATTGTAAAATTACGAGGTGAACTTTTTGAACAATCGTCATTAAATTAAAAGGGTCGTTTAATTGTAATACTGATTCTTGAAAATCGTTTAGCCATCTTTTTGAATTAATTGGAAAGTGAATTTTTCGTAGAAAATATATATTGTAATAATTTTATTGAAATAAAAAATGAAATTTTTCAAGATTAATCACTGCATTGATAAAAGCTTCAGTAATTTTATTTCATAAAAATTTCCTCACATTGACTAGATTAGATTTAGAAAGATGAATAAAATATTGAATGTTTTAATATCGTGTAAACTAGTGCAAGAATAATTTTTTTACATTAAAGCTTTTACACACTTTTGCACAAATTAAAATGTAATTTATTATTTATCATGCAGTCGAAGATGTAGTATATTCAATATTGTTTAAAAATTTATTATTTATTTTTGAAGTGCCAAAGCTTATTTGTACGATCGATTTTGTTGGAAATGCATATAGTTTTTGTTTTTTACGAGATCCGTCAATAAAAACCGTCATGTTTAGAAGAAAAAAAACTTTAAATTAATTAATATAATTATAATTTAAAAACTTGTGATTGAGTTAATAATAATTTGTATTATTAATAATGCTTTGATAAAATTCCTTTATTAAAACTTTAAAGGTACAGTTTTATGTGCAATTGGAATCCACATTAATTCAATTAAAAATATAATAAATGATGTAAAGTAACCAATAAATAAATTAAAATAAATCGAATATATTGAAAAATTATCTTCATCGGTTTCTTTTACATACTTATATTTAAGATTGTTATGTAAATTTATAATACTGTCTCGATGCTGTCGTATTCCCGATTCTTCTATGGCTTGAAAAATCTTAGAAATCTTTTGAATATATGGAAATCCTTTTTCTGCATAATAAGAAGCTCTATCATTAAAAATAAATTGTTTTGCAATTTTCATAACTCGTTTTTTATATTCACTTGAAAATTTATTTACAAATTCTGTTGCTTCAGAAAAAGAAGTTATACAAATGCAATCTTGATATTCTTGCAATCTCTTAAAACACGACAAAATATTATTAACTTGCTCAGTTCTCAAAGCTAAACTATTAAGGTAGGAATTACCACTATTATTAAGAAAGTTTCGAAAATTTACTTTGATCACGTAGGGTTTTAAATGGCTGTTATTAATTTTTTCCAAAGAGTCATACGAATTTTCTTCCAAAACAATTTTTCCAGTGCTAACTTGAGAATAAAAGTTAATCGAGTATATAATTGATGCGAAAATACAACCCGATAAGAAGATTCTATGATTTATTGATTTTCGTTGAATCTTATATACTGGTATTCCAACGAGATTTTTAAAAATTGTATACATCTTTAAATGTTTTTTACTTAATTTGTAGCTTAAGACTTTATATGTGCAAGCAAATAAGCCGATTGTGAAGATGACAAACACAATGTAACTAAGATTTTCAACAGAAATTTCTAATTTAGCTGTTCTTGTTATCGGCACAACAGCAACAAACGGTACGAAATAAAAGTTAACATTTATTTCTGGAAATTTACCATCTAATCCTACGGCTTTCGATGACGGTATAGGTGTTATATTTATCAGCCTTTGAGCTAACCCTATGTCGCTTTGCTTTGAAATTTCTGTAGCTGGTTCATTATTTCTCAATCTCGAAGGAAATTTTAATTCGAAGTTCATAATTTTTACGAAGCTTTCGGTCAGGTGATAGCGAAGTCCTTCCACGTGTGTAACTTTTTCTACTGAATCTTCCTTAAACGTTAACCACGGTGCAAAGTTGTAGAGATTTGTGTTCAAGGGATATTTATTCACGTCACGCAGTTTATCAGCAAAAATTTCAATGGTGGAATTAAACACTTTTTTCGTAAATCTTTTATAAAACGGATTGAAGTCATAAAGAAATCTGTGGAAATCTGTGGAATCATGTTTGAGATTTACCAGCAGAATACACAAGTTTAAAAAATTTTTAGACCAACCATACTGAAGGATAGATTTTATAATATTGTCGGAGTTTACTGTGCTACGTTGGAAAAATATTATTAAACATTTAGGACGCATAGGAATTGGAGCAATTTCAATAAAAGAATCTAAATAATATTTTAAATTATTTAAATTATCTTCTATAATATTATTAAATTTGTAGTACATAACCACATGCAGCGATGATTGAGTGGAATATCGAAGAACAGAAGTATTTAATAGTTGACTTTTAATCTCAGTAGTTATATTTCTGAAGTCAATAAAAATAGCAGGCTTTCGAATTAACTGTTCATAATAAATATCTTTTTCCACTAATAGTGCCAAATTTGAGTTGTTTAAAAAGAACTTCTGGCCAATTAAATTGAGTACGATTTACTAATATCCTTTTACAATTCTGATTTAATAATAAACAATATGTGCAACGTATCGTACAAAATATAAGTAAACTTTGAATTAAACCATTCATTTCGTTTGAGCTCTTTGAATTTTAAGTTTAGACGGTAAACTAACAACAAATGTGAATATTTTTTACTTTTTCAACTAGTTTTTTTATTGACGTATTTATTTTTGGTTTGCATTTGTAGTAAATATACTAACTGAACTAAAATAAAGCGTGCCCTTGTCAATTTTTATCGATTCTTTGGAAATGTTTTCACGTTCTGCGAGTCAGGGAAAGAAAAAATATTAAATGCAGTAAATAAATATGATGCGAGCGATGGAAAGAAAGGAATTTAGAGATTGAATTAAATATTCTTTTGAAGTTAGATTACTAAAAAAAACGAAAAAAGTAAAAAATATCAGGTTTATTATATTTTCATGTCTAGAAGAATATATTTTATTGAAATCGATACATATGTTTTGTTAAAAAAGGCTATTAATTTTGTAAATCTTTATCATTACAAACAATCAACAACTAATATGAAAATGCATTTCATATCGCTGAGCTCGGTGTTAAAAATAGAAGCAGCAAGAATGTATATTCCATCTAAAAATCGTGCTTTACAGCAGGAGCAAGAAAACAAGGAAGAATGACAATTAACGAGCATTCAGTGAGAGCTTCTTCGTCGCGTGAAAAGGGATTACTGTACGTAATTTTCATGGAAGCGTAATGCCGCGTGGGTGTCTCCAGACGTTACGGCAGTAGAGGGCGCGATTTATACATTTTCCAGTCTGTATTTCTCGTTGCGTAAACCGCCTTTAAGATAGAGCTACGAAGCAAACGATGACTGTCGCGATTTTTCGGGTGCTGACTCTCCGCCTCCCGCTGTGCTTAGCTCTCCAGTTCGTTGACGCGATAAACGCAAGCTGCTGCTACACAGTTCGATTGCTCTTGCCTGCCGGTACTGTAGTTTAATGAATCGGCGCTGAAATTAGAAAATAATTCCGCTGTTTCTGTAGTGTTGTAGACATTTGGTTTAGGCGATTATGTGATATTGATAAAGAAAGATACGAGGTACGTAAATATGAGTTTAGAAAATTGAGAAAAATAACCGGTATGGAGTTATATATAGTTTATAATAATTTGGAGGTGGCTAATAAGTCTGTTGTTTCGCGTGAATAAAAATTATTTTTGGCATCATTATGTTTTACTTATCCGTAAATGTAGTGATTGTTGACGCTTAATATTAGAACTTAATAAACGAGCAACGAAAAAGTATTGCTATTTCATCTCCTTGAATTTTTCTGAGAATGAATAATTAACTATTCTTTTCAGATGTTTTTATTCGATGGTATTATTTATTTGACCTCGCAAAGAAATTATTTATCATTAGGAGAAAAGTTTGACCTATATTTAAACTCTTGAATATTTTTATGTCTCTGTAATTGTTGCTTTTCTCGGTAAGCCTATTGCTCTTATTTCAACTTGACTTGCATAACAGATTGTTGTTTAAAGAAATAATATTACCATGAAGTTGTTATACTGCAAAACAAAATTAATTCAAATCTTTAATTATGTAGCATAAGAATTTGTTACTAACATCAAACGATTGGAAAAAAATTCAATGTGTTTAATAGAAAGTAAATCAATATATTCAATTTGTAAATTAAAGTTTTGCGTGCTATTTTGATGCTTAAAGTATCTATTAAGCATTTCAATGTTGAAGCTATTTTTTTAATTTATTTAACCACTCATCCACCTGTACAGTTTTTTTATCCGCTAATGTAGATATAATACCAAGTCCTATTTATAACAAATAATGAATGTTCGCACAGCATATTTACATCTCCATATACCTATACAAAATGACTAAGACAATTGAGCACTTTCATCTGCGCTCACAATTTTATTTACTTCAACTCGACAAAAGAAAATAAATAAATAAATAAATAAATAAATAAACGAATTTACAGCTGCCATTAGGCATCGGGCAAGCAGAAGGAGGATAAAGACGTCGGCGTGAAGCCTCAGCCATAAGAGGCTCGCGACTAACTATCCTCGTGTTTTTACGAGGACAGTACAAGGGAGAAGATGGACGATAAAAACGGCGGAAGCAAAAGCCGAAACGTGCCTGATTGGAAACGACCGTCCGGACCGCCGAACGTTTGGCGTGTTATCGAGGGCGTGGAGAAGCAGCCCGACGGACAAACCAGACGGGTTCGGCTCTCCATTCAAGATGTTCCCGAGGACAGATACCGCGAGACCGTTTCGCTTATGTGTCAGTATTTCATGGCAGATGAGGCCACATGCAAATCCCTCAGTACGTGAGCTTTTTGTTTCTGCGTCTCCGTTCGTTAACTGGGGTTTATTTTTTAACGTATTTTAGTTTCTGATCGAAATAATGAAATGTCTGACGGGAATTATATTCGACGATGGGCTTTCTAATTAAAAAAGATAAAAGATTAGAGGATTTAATTGCAGAAAGTAGATTAAATTTGTAAGTCATTCTAAATCCGTTATAGTGGATGTTCGTTCAATCGCGTGAAAGACTTTCGTAAAAATAAAATGATTGAAATTAATGCAAAAAATAAAATGTAAAATATTTATTTGAAACAATGTCTTTTGCAGAATTATCTGAAGACGCAGATGCCAAAAATGACTTCACGAGAGTCTGGAATTGGGTTTTGAAACAAGGTATAAGTGTTGGTGCATTTAAATTGGATGAACAAGGAAAATTATTAGAACTCGTTGCAGTAAACATGCTATTTGTTGTATCTCAAGAAGCTGAAACAAGTTTGGAGAACATAATAGTAAGAAATTTTACTTTGAGTCTTTTTAAAAATTACAATAATGTTAATATCATGTACATTACGATTAAGCTGAAAACTGTTTGCTTACTAACTGATAGAATAATTTACCTAAGGTTTTATATTGTGCAGCTGAAATGGGAGGAAATTTGAAAAACTTTATTGAAAGGAAATTTGCAATAATCAATAATGAACTTTTGTTATAGAGAAATTTTAAATCAACGAAGGCGTCAAAACTATTTGATTTCGTCAAGGAGGTATCAGAAGCAATAGATGTATTTGAAATCTATAAAGCAGACAAGTACATTTCTGCTCTGGGTCTAGTAGTTTCGCCAGCCTTCAGAGGTCAGAATCTCGCAGTGGAACTTCTGAAAGCAAGGTAAATGATTCTAGGATGTAATGTTTTTTAAACTTGTCAAGCATAAGTACACTATTTGATATTTTTTAAAAATACACCTTAGAAAAACATTGTAATTACAATACTTTAAAGATTGATTAACTCAGAAACTAATGGACTGCATTAATTAGGGATGATATTGGTCGAAAGTACGACATATCCGCAACTTCAACTATATTTACGGGTCCAGCATCGCAGAAACAGGCAGAACGAGCGGGATTTGAAACTGCTCATGTTCAAATCTATTCGGAAGTTTTGGACACCGACGGAAAACCCCTTTTTCCGAATATTCAAGCAACGAGTGCTAAAATGATGATTAAGAGGATAGAATAAAAAAGATTATTTATTTAATGTAATATAAAAGAAGTATAAATACTCGTATTCCAAAAGTTGTTAGAAGACAAACTATTTTTTTTTTTTTTTTTTTTATAAACCGAAAATTATATTTGATAATTTATTGTGCATAATAAAATGTAAGATATTTTTTAAAATGTATATTGTTTCTCATTACAGAAATCTTTCTAAATCTGCAAAAATAATAAAATTAAATGTTTTTCTACGAAAGCAAAGATCTGGGAGTACGGATCCGACTATAGGTTTTCAGAAAAAGGATTTCCATGTATAAAAAAAACGTATAAAATGTAGAATACGACAACATCGAGAAAGTATTATAAAATCTTAAAACATGAGTATGTAAAAAAATCGAACAAAGATAATTGTTCAGTACACATGTTTCTTTTAACTTTATTTATTGGTTACTTTATATCATTTATCATACTTTTAATTAAATAGTAGCCGTGGAAAAAGCCATGGAGAGGAACCGGTCCAGCAGATGGGTTGATAATACCATGTTGAAGGTCATACTAAAGTGTAAGAGGAGAAGCAACGTTTCCTGCTTTCTGTTCATGCCTTATCTAATGTCATTAGGAAGTTTTAGCATGGTCCTCAGTCGAATGATAACACTTGAATCTCGTCAGAATACAGTTAAGAGGACGAATACTTGTGATATGATGTCCTTGCAATTGCTTATACGTGCAATCTTCTACCCGTGGAATCTTAGGCAGAAAGCAAAGAAGTGTAAGCCAGAAGCCTGACGGCATCAAGGAGGTCTTGCGCTTTTTTTAGCGGCATGCTATGTGGCTTTCGCCAGAAGAATATTGTGCGCTTACGGTAACTCAGATTCTCGAAATTTTGTAGGATCTGTATAGAATAATATAGAAATATAACTATAATAACATGCCCCGAGATTGTTTAACTTAAATTTAATCTGCAAAATCTATGACGTTTCAAAGTCATTTAGTATTAACTAAACGTTAGACGTTTCAAAGTCAATAGCATTAAGTAAACCAGAAACTTACGATTTAAATTAACGAGATAATATTGACCGAAAGGGCAGGGACACGTCACGCCAACCGCGTCGCAAAAGCAAGTAAACAAGCGGGATTTGAGGCTGAACATGTTCAAAACTAATGAGAAATTTTGGACGCCGAAGGGAAACTTTTGCTACCAAACGTCAAAGCAACGATGTAACTTGAAGGATTACGTGCTCAAAAAGACGTCAATAATGGTGTCAAGGTTACCGAAAATCGCTTTTTAAAGCAATGATAATAATAAAACTTCTATATGAATGCTTGGAAAAGACTTATATCTACGAATGCAAAATATATCCAATTTACTGCCAAAATTGTTGGGACAGTAACCGCGTATACGATGTATTCAAGGAAAAATAACACAATAATTTCACTCTCAACGTTTCTGAAAAATGTCCTCGCAACGGCGGAAGCCAAGAAAGAATAAATCCGTTTCATTTGCGTACAATACATTTTGCATTTCGGTAAGCATTAAAAACAATCAATCGATATTACATTTTAACGTCCGCATCGGCGCAGATTTTATTACCGCGATATCCGCGCGCGCGGGGGACGTTTTATCGCACAATAAAGGCTGTTTCGGTTTTCATAAAACGTTTTTCGACCCTCCCGTTACAAGAGGTCATAGACCACATCGCCGCCATCAATCACGAGCCGCAAGAATCTTAGCCTCCGGGCAGACCTCCCCGCAATAACTCGAGAGTCGCGGCCCCGACGCATAAAGCGCTTGCATAGCCGTTCCTACCCGCAGTTTTCATTAAAAACTCTCCAGCTATTTACGAGCGCCTCGCGCGTCCGCCGATCGCCGATCGCCGCGAGCGCGAAGAATGTTAGTGCAGGAGATCGGCAGTACAGGGTCGAATATGGCGCGCGACGAATTTCGCGCGTAACTGTACTCTCGTGCGACGCTTGCGGTCGGGTGGCGGCGATTTCGTAATTTTGGGAAGAAACAGCTGGCTCGGACTTCCTCGGGACACCCTCATCAATTCGAGCTTGGAGAGGATATAACGAGGGGGACTTTTTTTTGCTGGAGTTATGGAACAAGTGTATTTTGTCACGTTGCGGCAGGCAGATTTAAGGCCGTTTTAACTTTTCCGAGATTTTCTTTTCTTCCTTCGAATTTGTTTCGACGGCGTCGCTCTGCGCCGCGAATGGACAAAGAGAAAGGAATATATTACGCCAAAATTGCTTTGACAAACTGCTTCATTTTGTTTAATTTTTCACGTCTTTAGCGAATTTCGAGTAATGCCGGCACATCCATAATTTTATGAGCTGAAATTACATTCCAAGAAAGATTTAATATAAAGAAGCCGCCATTCTTGGTGCGGATAATTTTTTTACTCACGCTATGCCTTTATGACATTCCTGCCACTTGCAGTTCACTTCAGAAATTATGCAATTTGTGTCATGAATTAAAGTGGTATCGCGTACTCTTTCTGAATCAGCAGTTAATTAATTTTGCCTTTAAAGTGGCTGTAACTTTACAACAACAGTTTGTTTCAGTTTACCATTGCAAAATCGTAAGCTGTTTTATTTAAAGATAACTTAGAACTTCAAAGGGCTGATTCGGATCAGTGTACTTTACATCAGGCTTTCTCTAATTACTACAACCCTCTAAACGGCGGTGTTGAATTCCACCACCTGTATCATAATGGTAGAAGCAAGCGATGGAACAATACATTGTCCTTTAATAACATTTGAATATACTTCTTTACAATAAGAACTCGCAAAAAAATATCCTCAATAAATTACTTGAACTTGATAAACAAATTTATCAAAAAGCTGCCTCTGCACAAAAAGATCTTATCGCGAACACTGCTTAATTTCCACGTTGCACGCAAGCCGGGCTATAGTAGTTTCGCGCGGAGGCGGTCCAAAAAAGGGTCGCAGCTGCGCTTATCTTCCGTACTGCGCCGCAAAGAAACGGGGGCGTCGATAATCGTTGCCTTCCACTCGGTTTGTCTCCCAAGCTTAGCGAAGATCGAGGAAGAGTTCGAAAGAGAGAGAGAGAGAGAGGGAGAGAAGCCCAACGACGGTTAACTGCCGCTGCTCCGGGCCGGTTTATTTTTGGCGCGTCGCTTCTCGGCTCGGCGTGGAAGCCATGCTTAATCAAGTGTCGTTCGGCTTGTCACAACAGGGACGTTTATAATATTTTCAATTTATGGCCCTCCTGATGAATGCACCCGGGGAGAGCGTGATTTTTTTTTCCGAATTTGCCCGGGATTTCGGTGATTTTTCAGCGCTTCTTTTTCGGAGCGCTAATAAAGAATCGGGGAGCTTTGATGGGCCGATATCGTCGTGGGAGGCTGTCGTTTGCGTTAATTTTTTGCGAGGTTAATGTGTACAGACTCTCGCTTGGGAGACTTAAAGTTTAAAGTTATCGTATCATAAATTTATTAAGAAATTTATTTTAGGAAGGTAAATGCAGCACGATATTGTAATGAACTAAATTTTAGACTGTTAAAATGATAAAGAAGCGATTATAATTCAATTAACATTACAATGCTTTTTACGCCTTTTCAGAGTCTGTTCTTCCCAAACAATATATCAATCCACCTCGAAATGCAGGCGAGCCCGCCACTAAATTTACAGGCGGTGCATTAAACATTGAAACAATAAAGTTCCTGCGCCAACTAAGTCGCTCCTAAGCGTAAATATCAAAGTAATTATTGCGCTCGCCTTATCAGAGTGTGTCTTTACGAGGTACGCAGGCAAAATGAGCGATAAAGCCACGCCGCAGCCGAGCTGCGCGCCCGGAATCACCGCCGAGGCTGAAAAGAAGCCCGGAGTGCCGCTCGAATTTTACTTTGAGGCGCCTTCCGAGAAAAGGTGGAAGCTCGAATTTGTATAGGGTGGAGTAGACATAACCTTGTAAACTTGAGCCACTGGTTAAAGTGCTTTGGTGAATTTCCGGTCAGATGTTAATGCGGTACTTTAAGCATTTAAACTTTTAATTAAATTTAATCAGTATTGGGGGTTGTATAATTTTTTGTAGCCCGCTAATTAATAAATAATAAAAAATAAAAGAGCAAATTCTGTACACCGTTTGTGGAAAAATATGAAATTACTCCTTCGTGAATGCGACCCGCTTTACGTGCGTGCAAAGACGCGAGTATTTTATTGGTCCTCTTTCAAGCAAATTTCTAAATGATAACGTTGAGCAGACAAGTTATATAAATATTTTACTGTTATTTTAGAATTATAATTCATTATTTTAATTGTATTCATTTTTATGTACGTATTTATTCAATAGTTTGAGTTTTCATTTATAAGAAAAAACAATATTTAAAGTGGCTGAGAAATCAAATTAACTACTCAAATATAAATTACCGTGCAATAAATCTATACGTAAATAAAGAACAAAGCAGATAGTGATAAGAAGGATACGAACTATGGCTATAAAAGAGAATCGAAGATAAAATACCTAATTTATGACGAAGATTTCTAACAGTGAATTTGAGAAAGTTGTATTAAAATAAAAACATTTTATTAAGGTAAAATAACAGTTTATTAATTTCTACTGTGTATCCTTTCACGGAATTCTTTTTAATATAAAAAAATATATATCAATAGGCTAAAATCAATTATGGTAAAAAAAAAGTTATTATGACGTTAGAGGTACAAAAATAAATTTCTCTATACTCTAATAGATTACTGAGCTTAAATATATTGTTAAAAAGAATATATTGTTATATTTTTCAGGTTCAAATTTTGCCATTTTTTGACATATTTTAAAATTTTCGTATAATAAAAATATAATTCCAATAGTAAACATTAGATTTTGATGCACTTCATAGAAGAAGTTTGAAATTTGATTCAAGAGATATTAAATTGGATCATGAAATTCTTAAACCCACGAGACCAAACAAGCAACTGCAAAGAAGAAAATTGATACAAAAATAGGATTAAAAGAGTAGAAAAGTAATTTACTTTATAAAATGAACCTTCCTATTTCAATCTATATGCGAAATCTATACCAATTCCCAGAAAGAATTAAGCGGCAACCAGCCTCGGAGACAATTCTGGCCTCTCGAATTTGCACGAACTGCCGCCGCGGGCGCATCTAATTCCCAATGTCACGTGCGCAGCTCATCGAGGAAACGGCTACAGCGCCGGTTCGCATATACAGAGGCGGCTGCTACTGCTGCTGCTTTGGCATGCGGCGCGAACACCGCCGCCGAAGCTCCAATGCTCTGGCCCGCATTAAAGAGGCGCCACCGGAAGGAGCCGCGGGAATCGTTCGAGCGGAAGTAAGGTCCGTCCGCGTATGTGGATGGCGTCGATCAGCTGAGCTGGTTCGAAGACTGGAGAAGCTGTAAGGGCCAATGGGATATGGTGTCATTTGAAGGTTTAATCTTGTAATGGACGGGCGTTGTTATCGCGCGATTTGTTATAGATGCAGTGGCTTAAAGATTCTTATTGAAAAGCGGATAAAAATAGATTTTCGGCGATTCACTGAAAGTTTACGAGAACGTCTTACCGGATTAAGTATCTTTATATCGCCGGAAGAACTTTGAAATATAGAGTATAAACGAGTATTGCCGGGGGTAAGTAGTCTCTCGGCATGATGGCCCGGAGCAATGCCGACAGTTTTTAGGTGAATACGACTGAAAAATTCGACCGAATTCAAATATCCCATTCTAGTGGGCAGGAACCGAAGATTTATTAAAGGGATTTTATTGAATTGTGCAGATTCTATAAGAGAATGGAGATCGAACTTCTTTCTCGGGTATTCGGGTCTTTGATCCGAATGTACAGTCAAGAAACAAATTTAATATCTTACTACATTCGAATGTGATGTTTTTTGGAAAATACATTAAAAAGTTTGTTGCTTTGAAAATTTAAAGTATGCAGCATATATTAAAATAATATAGTTTTCATTTACATTGCTCATTTCGTTACTGAACTAATAATTGAAGTCGCGAGTTATGGCTTCACTTCCGAGAAAAGCACCCGAACCCTATTTAATTTAGGCAGTAATAGCTGTTGATGAAGCTAAAATTCTGCTATTCTCTAATGTGCCTTGATTGTCAAACGACAAACCGTTTCTCGTTTGACAATAATTAGAAGCGCGTTTCTGGCAATATTTATAATCGAGGAAATTTATGTTGCATTATAGTAAAACAAAGAAAATACAGATATCCATGTCATTTGGTTAAAACAAATGTTTATTCACCTGAAGGTACACGCTATACGAAAATTAACCGTAAACATTTGTTCACGCGCTCGTTGCGCACGCCAGTGCCGCTAAAATAACAAAGATCACCCCAAGAATCGAGCGATCGCGGCGCCCTGCCGCGGCAGGCAATATTTCCCAGGCAAAAATCAGCGCCGTTTAAAACCGCCGCGTCGCATATCGTTGAATAATCCCCTGATTGCAGGTAAATTTGGTTAATTGCGGGGGAGACACACGCGGGGCGCGTGCCCGAGGACCCGGTTCCTCGCGCTCGGTGGTGCGCGTGCTCGTGCTGCGCGCGCGCGCGCGCTCGTCCGCCGGCGGCTCATCTCGCCGGAAAAGACGCGCAACCAAGAGAAACGGCCAAGAGAGCCGGCCAGACTTCAGTCGCGTTTCGCGCGCGTCCACGACAAGTGCAGCCGCTCTCTGGCTCAGGACGGACGGACACACGCGCAAGCGGACAAGCCTCGCTTGATCTTTTCTTCCCCCGATATTATAATACGATTCGCTGTGAGAGTGCGCGAGTGCCGGATTTTTCTGCTTTTTTTTCTTTGGTTTTTGGTTCCTCTCGACCGATCGCACCGCCGCCGCTCATGTGGCATGTGTCCGAGGAATTTCTGGAATCGTTGAGAGCCCGAGTTTAGGGGCCGTCGATGCGAGGGAAAATGCGCGGTAAGCATATTGCGCGCGGATGATGGTCTAATAAAAGCTGTAAGCTATTCGGGGGATTGATCCGAGGGCTGGCCCCCTTTTTTTTCGGCGGAGTATCGTTGCGGTAAACGACTTTTTCGGCTCTGACCGAGATGGAAACTTAATGAATTTTGGTTTGCGGTGGTGAGCATTTGTAGGATACCAGGCTGCGGGTAGGAATTCAAATAAATTTTATTATTTAAAAGAGATTTATTAAATAGAAAAGCTATCTGTGCTGCTCATTGCTGTTGTAGTAATTTGTGGATTATTTTTCAATAACGTGTAAAAATATTTTTTTTAAATTAATCGAGTTAAAAAAAGAACATTTTAATTATGAATAAACGAGTTCTCCGTTCAAAATGCACATAATAGGGTGACAAGAACAATGGGAGCAATGAGTATCGCGTGCAATTTAAAAGATACTTGTTGCATTTTACTTCATGTCATTATAATTTATGATTTCAACAATTACTATCGCTTTTTAAAAATATCTGATTTTGGAAAGACGAAATTCCTGCGAAGTCGCATGCAATAGTTATTTTAAGAAATTGATGTATGACTTTCTTTCATTTAACGTGACAAGTTAATTATGCGAAAAAGGTGATCATTTCATTCAACATTTTTTCTGCGGCTCATAGGTACGCGACTATAATGAGTTTTCGAAGTCAATTTGAATTTCTTATATCAATTTGTTCTGCGTTTATGTCGAAAGTTCTTTTCATCGAAATTTAAGTTACCGAATCAGTTATTCATGGAAAATACTTATTCGATGAGTTGTTTTCTTGCGTTCTCAATTGGACATGTAAAAATTTATCTACAATTATCTAACTATTTTTTAAACATATTTTTAACATCTTAAAAGAAAAGGCGGTTTCAAATATTTTAACGCAGCCTGGAATGAAAAGGGCCGTAATAAATTACTTATCATTATTTTATTCTTGTAAATTACTTTTCTAAATTTCTAATATACTTGTTACATTAAGGACTGCATCAAGTCTTAGCTGTCAAAGACAATACACTTTCGCTTAGCCTAGCTATAGTAGAATCCATTAACAGGTTAAAATAATATAGCCAACGACAAAAGTAGTTTTTTAATTAATCTTTAATGAAGCTTTTTAACAAAAACATGTGGATCTAATTTAACATGTTAAACTTGCAACAAAGTTAGTTAAAGTTTACAATTTACTATTTACCGAAAATAGTTAAATTTCAATTAGTAGTGGGTTGTAAATTAAAACTTGATTTCATTATGGAAATACTGAAATGCAAAGCTGATTTAGTAGCATCATTATAATTATAAGTTGGGTGATTCTTGATATAGGATCCAGATTATGATTTGATCTCAAAATAGATGCCATTAAAGCAGATGTTGCATCTGAACCGGCCATTAAAAGCACATAATTAACTCAATTATCGCTTTACGTTTACAAGTTGTCATATATCCACGTTGCGTTAACTCTGATTTAATGGAAATTTTCAATTTATTGAAATAATAGAGATCAAATTTGAAAAATGAGGCAATTTCTTTTCTTTAGGTATATCGAACTCCAACACTTAATATAAACTGTTGCCTTCCATTACGTCCAGCCATTGTTATAGATCTATATTAGAATAAATTGCTCTTAAAAAATCTCGTAAAACTTTCAATAGCCACTATTCAAAGCTTAATTGGTTAACTACAAATTGACAAAAGTTCTAGCGAAACATATTGAATGTTCTATTACTAAGAAACAGATCGAATACTTAGCTAATAAAATAAAAATCTCGCAGCATATATAAAAAAATTGTTAATGTACTTTCTGAAATAATTAAAGCAAAATTATAATTATTACGATAAAAATTAAACAACTATAGTATTTAAAAATTTTGAAATAATAAAGCTTCTTCAAACTATTGGTAGAATCAGATCTGAGACATCAAAGTTATAGTTAACTTCTGTTTGTTTATTTTTTGAATATTGGTGACGCGTCAAAAAGAACCAGGAAATGTTTTGAATTCTGGTTCGACCATCAACATCGTTTACCATTTGGAACGCATTCAAAAAGAAACATTGTGGCCGAAGGCTGCAATAAAGCATTTCCATCCCGCATAAAAAATACACCTTGCATTAGATTCAACAAAGTTTCGCAGCCCGGCCGTTTATCCGAATTGCCGGGTGTAAAATTGCAGCCGAGCACTCCCACTGGGAAAGTAGGTTCCGATCCGATAATCCTCAGCCTGGGCATCAATGCCACTCAGGAGTAATTGCCGAGCCGATCGATTGTTTAGCCACCGCCCGCTTATCGAAAAGTTCGCTCGGTAAAGTGAAATCATTCAATTACTCGGGTTGCATAACCGCCGGCGAATTCGATAACTATTCCCGGCGATCTGCAGGTAATTTTCCGCGTCGTATCTCCGCGCCGTTATCCCCCCCGAGGTGGTATTCGGTTCGCGCCTCGCGACCGGGATGGTAAGTCGGCGTCTTGCGGCGGCATTGGGAATTTAATTACGAACGATTAACTCTTTGACGGCGCCGAGTCCCCGCGCGCGTTTTCCCCCCCGCGAGTTACGACTTTGTCCGTAATCCCCCGCCGTACGCTGCGCTTCACCTGTTGGGCGTTAAATGTCGTCTAATGGTCTGTAAGAAGGTTAAGTAGTCGCGCTGTGTTATGTTGGATGTTGAGTACTTAGTGACAAGTATATTTTACTAAGATTAGCCGCAAGAGCTACAAGAAATTCTGGTTAGGATTTTAGTGAGCAATCCGTGTTGAACTGATAATTGGCGAATTTGAAGGGTTTCTTGTAAATGTTTCTTCTTTGTTTTTTGTAAGGTGAAACTACTATAAGTACGTATAGAGAATCCTTTTTAATGATATGCTGAAAAATATATAGTTTTTACCTTAAAAAAAAATGCAAAGTCACTTCATCAGAGATAAAAAGTTCAGAAATGCAACGTTTCTTAAAATTTCACAAATTTTTCTAGAATCTGCAATTGAAAACTGTTGTAGAATATAAAGCAAAATATTTCAACCGAACAATAAAAACTTTAATATTCTTTTTCCAGCCGTTTATAAAATTAAGTAAATACCATATTTACCGCAGACCAAGGAGTATTTTTTAAATTAAGCGTCTTTCAATTTACACTTATCACGAAATCGAGCAACTAAAAACAATTACTTTGAAAATTGAAAATTACATAGCGATCGAAAATTACCGAAAATAATGCATTACTCTGAAATTTCACAAAGCGGCCCCTTTCGCCCCGAGATAAATTAAAAACATAACGACCCATTACCCATTCACCCGGACGCGGCTACATTTCAACGCTCGTTAGCATCCCATCCACTCGATTCCTCGACAATCGCGGACATTAACATTCCACAAAAGGAGAGCTCCCCGCGTTCGCCGCGCCGCGCTCCTAAAACTCTCCCGAATATCAAGCCCGCGGCATTCAGCGCCGACAAATATAAATCCTCTCCGCGTCGTGCGCGAGTGCGCGCGATCGTAAAGACACACCGCGACTGTGCACTCGCGTATTCGCGCGCATATAAAGTCGAGCGCGATTTCCGCAGCCGCGCGTGGTATATCTCCTTCTTCCGCGCCTCTTTTCCTCGCGGAAGGAGGAAGTGTACAGGGCGGGAAGCGCTGATCTCCGCGGGGGGAAGAAGGCTGCGACCGCGAAAACCCGACGATTAGAGGCGGCGAGAGACAAAAGAAGAAGCATTAAGTGCCACTCACTCGGCTGTGAGGCTTGGATAAAACTCGCGCGCGGCTCGAGTTTATTGACGCTTTATTTTCGTCGCCGCAGGCCTGTGTCCCTATTTTTTTTCCGATCGCGCGGCTCCTCGTTCTCTCCTCCGCGGAGTTTTGTATTTTAAACGGTGAATCCGCGGGCTGCCGCGTTTTTTTTCTCTCGATATATAGGAGAGGGACTCGAGAGCGTTAGGAGAAAATAAACTTGTACTGTTTGCGCGAGAAATCGACGCGAATTTCGACGGAGCACCCTCCGTTACGAGGCGGATTTCAAATTTTTTCGCTCCGGCTATTGTTTCGAGCTTTTTTTTGAAGAACAGGGAAATTAATCAAGGATGCCGGTGTACCGATCGCAATTTGCTCGATCATTTTACTATGGCAGTTAAAAATGTAGAACATTCTGCGGGACTTATTTTTTTCCTTCCTTTTTTGAAACTATTGTCTTAATTTTTACAAAGTTTATAATTTGTTGCTTTGTGGCTGCTCATCCGAAAATATTTTCTTATTATATATCGTTATTAATACCTACCAGGTTCAGCTGAAGGAACTGATTAATAGTTTAAAGCAACGAAGGAGCACTTTACGTTCAATAAATTTTTCTACGTCTGTGCACATATGCTCGCAGGGCAGTTGAAAGGTGCACGAGCACCTACGCAAGCGTGTATTTTATAGCGGACATGTGATTTCTGATCTCGCGCCAGAGTTCAATTTAGTTTTATTTTTCGTCAACGTTCAATTTCAATAGGAAAATATGACTTTGGATAAAAGCGTTCTTTTTTTATGGGACCGATTCAATCAATATTATTTTTATACGATTCTCGGTGCTCTTTCAATACCGAAAGGTTCTACTTTGCCTCGTCGATTTAAGATTTTTATCGAGGGCAGGGCCGGACCATTTCTGTAAATGTTTTTGGACAGATGAACAGTCGTATGCGGGTTGAAAAGTTTGATTTCAAACAAGATACAAAACAGTAATCGGATTGACATTTCGGTAAAGGCCAAGTTTGCCAATTTGTTGGGCAAATTTGTAAAGCAGCTTATAAAGTATTAGCTTATAAAGTAAATATATAAGTTAATGACTGAATGCATGAGTTGCTTTTACGAAAACTTTCTGGTCCTGCGAAAGATCAAAAATTAAATTTGGCGCGTAAAAACCTGTCAAATTTAAAAAAGCATTTTAATAAATTTACTGATTAAAAGTATAGCAATTAAACGAACTCGTAAAATGCGTTGCATAAAAATATATTATATTGTATTAAATTCATCGATTGAAGGGTTGGATATCGAATAAAACGTTCGATTACAGCGATTGAATAAACCGCATGGACGTTTCCCTCATTCAAATAATTAAACTCTTATCAGGCCAATATTTAATTTCCGGTTCGAGGGGCAATCCGATCTTATCTTTTAAAATAACCTTTTAAATATATCCTGCATTTCTTTGTAAATACACCACCCCTTGAAAATGCAAGGTAATTACTAATTTTTGTAAAGCTTCAAATTTTTTTTATAAAAACCTATTTTTGTCAAAAAGCCCTAGAAAAACGTAATTTCCTTTTTCTCCATAATTAACTAAAAAATAGCACTTCCTGACACTTTCCACATTTTGCAATTACTTTCATGGGAGCAGAGTCGGAACGCAATTTGTAATTGGACTGTCTTTCATTTGCGTGATTCTCGCCCTAAAGATGCGTCCCGGAGTATTTCAGCGAAACGAAGCCCAAATATACTGGAATTATTACGCCGCAGCGCGGCTTTCCCCCCTCGAATTCTTTTTTGGCCCACGGAGCTACGCTCGTAAAGCACCCGAAATGAAATCGGCCATTCCTTCTGTGCACGCACTTAAACGTAATTGAATGCAATGAAAGAAAAAGCGCGAGGCAGGAAGGGGAGCGGAAGAAGATATAGAGAGGTTTTATAATTCCCAGTCACGCGAGAATGAAAAAAAATGAGACGAGGGAATATCGAGAGGACTCCGTTTTTGGCACTTTTTTACGAGGGATCTCGCGATTATCCTGACGCGTATCGTGAATTGCCCGAGAAGAGACTCTGCTCTTTATTTCGAGTCTTTGTTGATTGCGCCGCGTGCCCTCGAATTTTTTCGATTGCGCGTCAGCAATTCGTATCCGACTTGTATTTTAACCGCGGCTTCGAGTTCGTGAGAAAAAGCCCAAATGCCAGTTTGAAGAATGTTAATTTCCAGCGAGTTGCGGGGAAAAAGATGAAACGGCGATGCTGTGTAACTTTTTTAATTTTGCCTTTTACGTATTGATGGTTTGGCGTTTCCCAGAGGTATTCATTGGCGAACGAAATTTTTCACCGAAAAATAATTGCTTTATTAACTTCAAAGGATATCATTCGGCGCAGACGTGCGAAAATATTTGTTCGATAGTGCTTTCGGAGTTAATTGCTTCGCCGAGGTTTACTATCGACTCGTTGTGAAAATTTATAATACTTGTGTACAGAGTCAACTTTAGATAGGATGTTTATGTTCGCGGAGTTATCGAACAAGGTAATCGTGTAAAGATTTTCGATAAGAGATTAATAAACGGTTTTATTTTAAATGACAAAAGTTTGCATTTTTACTAAAAAGAGTTTTTCATAATTTTGCGGAAAAAAAAAGTAAAGCTTGTTTCAATAAACCTTACTAATTATCTTTCAGTAAATTTAAAATTTTTAATATAATATACAAACTACCGTTAAAAGTTGGAAAACTTTTTAATGAGTATTATGTAATTCAGAACAAATATTAACAAAATATTTACGATGAAAACTTTGTTAGGTAGAAATAGTCTCGCTTTTGCTCGGGCAAAAAATGTCACACGTGGTAATTAATCGGCTTCCACATTCGTGTCGAAATGTAGTTAATAAAAGAAAATGAAAATAATTAACTTTAAATTACGAACCATTTAACAAAAGAAATGCCCCAAAGGAAAAATCTTAAAACTGTTATAAAGCGTAATAACAGAAAAATGTTTCACGACTGATGAAACATAAAAATTTTTAAAATTGACATGGAATTTCTAATTAAAAATGTCTTATTAACTGTATTTATACGAACAAAAGTAGATAGTATAAAAAACGCAATAAACAATAAAAAAAGAATTGTTAAATTATTTCAACGCGCAATGTATTATAATTATTTTATTAAAGTGCAATTCCCATTTAAATGAATAATAGCAACGTCATCTAATTAACCCGCCTTACCAAAACACTGCCCAATGCATCAAAGCAAATCCAGCCACCGGCGGCTGCTCCCGCAAAACCGTTTTCTCCAAATCTCAAAAAAACCCGTTAAAACTGCGCAAAAAGCAAATAATTAAAAGATCGCGCAATCGCCGCTTTCGAGAGATACAAACGAAACGAGCGTAACAATCGCGAGTTACCTTTTTCTCCCGGGGGCAACAGCGGCGAATAAACGGCAGATCATTTCCCCGCGGCGATGAATGGACAAAGTTTACACTGATGCGTGGCCTGGGCCCCGTATTTACGAAGCCTGACAACTGCAAACGGCGGAATTCCAATTAAACTCTCTTTTTGGTCCAATGTCTCCCTCCGGTGGGGCTCAAGATTTTTCATTTGTTTATATGGAGTGACGGCGGGAGTTGGGATAAAACGCGGGGAGTGGAAGAAATCCGGTGGAATTGCACGGAAAAGAATGTCGGTGATGTTTCAGTCTTGAACTGCAGTCTGGATTGTAAAAAAAAAGAGTTTGTTGAGTTTGTTATGTATTGCTTTAAGCTGGAATTCTGGATTCCGTAAAAAGTTTCACTTGTAACGGAGGTCTTGCAGGTGAAAAATATACAGATTCTTTTTACTTAGGGAATAGTATTTTTGTAAAATCTGTGGGTATTTTTGAAACAAGTTTGTTGGAAGTCCTAAAAAATTTTCCTTTTATCTGGTACAAACGAAATGTATTTCAAAATATATATTTGCAAGATTTTTTTGGAAATGAATGTAGTGTCATTTAAACAAAATTATTCACTCAGATTCGATAGATTTGTAATTAAAGAAGAAAATTAAAAACAGTCTGCTAATAAAGAGTTACTATTTCTGATACTGAAAGCTATTAGAAAATCATCGTCTGATTCGTATCGAAGCTCTTATTACGTGTTGAAAGTTGAATAATTAAACGAAGGCAACTTTCAATAATGGAATTGAAAATTATTTTCTTATTACTCTTCATTCATAAACGTGTAAACAGCAGAACTTTTTATCAATACTCGAAAAATGAGTTAAATGCATATTTTTGAAGCTCTATTTTACGACGTTTTACAAAAACTTTGTCTTTTTGATTTATTGAAAAAACTGTTTTACAACTATATTAGCTGGATGTCAGTCACAATCTAAAATAAATTTTAAACGTACTCATTTAAATGATTATTTAGGTTAATCGGCGAACATTTTTTTTCGATGCAAACTATTTTTAACAGAGGGAGAAAAATCTGTAATCGGTTACTGACACGTTTTAGTCTTCGTGCGTCGTTGAGTCACTGCTTTTTAGGTGCCGCTTTCACGTCTAATAGAAAGAAAATATTTATAGAAGATTCTCCTCAAGTCATTAAAAAAATCCAGTTCACATTTACATTTACATTTACAAAGTTAATAATAATTATTATTATAATTGGTATTTACTATTATTTTGGAATTTTCGTCCCTTGACAGAACGTCAGTTTCGGAGTTAGAGATAAATTATTTAACGAAAACAATAGAATTTGAAAATTGATTGATAGGTTATAATTACGAATAACTGATTACAAAATGTGAAAATTGTAAACTAAATTGTATGGCCAATTTTAAAATAATTCTTCGTTTTCTTCCAAGTTTTGCAGAATTTTATTTTCACTAAAGTTTTTTAAGGATTTATAATATCTTTCCGCACTTTAGCAAAAATGCACGTGAAACGTTGGCGCATAAAGAATGTAACTGTGAATTGCCAACGATTCAAATTCTTTTTGAACTCTATAAATTGCTTTTTCGAACGAAATTTCAAGATTTCCAAATTTTTCCTTGCTTTTATACCACCTTCGAATCAAACACCTGCAGAAAAATAACCAAAAAAAACCCGCCAAAGAATTCGAAGAAAAGAAACTAAAAAAAAAAAAAAACGAATCAAGCCGAGGCAATCAGCTTTAGTAGATCTGAAAAGTCAAACAGCTCGAGCTTTTCCCCATCCGAGTAAAGAACCTTTGGCCGTTACAGTGAAGGTGCGCCGACGGCTCGCCTGACCGTCGTCCTCGCCGAACCATCATCGCATCGCATTCGTGCGGAGGCGTCGCACGCGGCTCGTTTGCTCGGCAGCTCGAAAACAAAGGAGAGAAAACAGCAGCAGCAGCAGCAGGAGCCGCGGGTGCGAATGGCGAGAGGGAGGCGATGCCGCCGCGGCTTCCTCCTCGTCGCCATCAGCTGTTGCGAGGACGCAGCTGCCACCGCCGCCGCCGCCGCTGAGGTCGTCCTCGCTGCCCGCCTGAGGTACGCCCCTTTTTTGCAGCGACAGCCAGATTTGGTGAGGGACTGGTTTTCGCCGGGTGAGGAGGAGAGGGATCGTCGACTGTGATTCGGGAGAGCTGTTTGTCGAGACGCGGGCCGGGAGTTAGGATTTATACTTCGAGATGTACGGATTTACGTTTCTCGGATTATTTATGCGTTTGTAGAAAATGTCGGCGGCGACAGTCAAAGAACTCGTGATTATCTGCATGTCTCCTCATTAAAGTACAGCTGGTAATCGTTATATTTCGATTATCTGCGCCGTGTCGTAATATATACACGATTCAAATTTTGTGCTACATCTGCTGTTATCGTGTTGTTTTGATTAGACGTGTTTTCATTTTTCTTTTACACAAATTGGATAAATTATTATACGTTTGCTCGGCGTTGATTTATTATGTTTGATCGTGCGCACAAAATCTTGTCAAAATAAAGTTACGATCGGAAGAAGAAAAAAATATTTGCTAATGACAGTAATCATCGTTTGCGAAACGCAGATGTAATACAGTAAACTATTATTAGTTAGATTCGTTTTAAGCGGCTTAAAAATCGCTCAAGAAACATTTCATTCATTTAGCGATGCACGAAGGGAGAAAATCGCTATATATCTGCTCAATTCCTTCCACGTGCTGCAGTCCCACCGAAGGCGAAAGATCTTTTCCCAAGAAATTCTAAACTTAATTTAATTAACTAGTTACCCCCTTTTGACCGCTTTAACTGCACCTTTAAAACTTTCTAATTACAGCAAGTAGAGAAAAGTTTTTAATGAAAGCTTGATACAGTGCGCTAAAATGTGAGCTAAAAGGGGCATTTAAGGACTATTTTTACGAAACTTCAGCTTTTCGGTTCCGACGATCAATTTTATCAATTTATCAACTTAAATAAGTAAAAATTAAGATCCCCCCCCCCCCGCAATTCCAACTGCTTTTATCAAAAAACGAATTATTTTTCGCCCAAGCTCGTACAACCTATTTTCCGCATTAAGCATAAATTTGCGCGCAGAATCGAATATCGCCCGGCCAACCTCATAAATCCCGCTAGCAAACAAAACTTGAGCGCGATCCGCGCCGGGCAAATGAAAGAAAAGCACGATATATACGCACGGCGGCCGCGATAACTCGATCGCGCGAATAATCGCAGCTGGGGCCGATTATTGTTCCAGGAGGTGGACCGGGAGGAGCGCGAGAGCTTGAAAGCGAAAAAAAGGCTGGACAGGCAGGAGCGCCATGGAGTTCAACCTGGTGAGCGAAATCGAGGCGCAGGCCAGCCTGGCCGGCACGACCCTCGCCGGGGACCTGGAATTTCCCGATCACTTCAGCACCGAGGCCACTCCGGCAAGCGGGAACGACTCCCGCAATGCCACCGAGGAGATCGACCTTTTCTACTTTTATCAGGTGGGTGCTGATATTGCTTTGGGGTTTATTGCGTTGATGCCTCTGGGTTCGGGCGCCGTTTTATTTCGCGATGCGTTGTTTCGAGAGTTTCTTTTTATTAAAATTTTATTGCGAATGAAGAAGTAAGAATATTAAATTGACAATTATTCTGGAGGCTTTTGCCACTGGAATATTCATTAAGAAGATAAAGCAATGTTTTCCGTAGTTATTTTTTGCGCGTGATTAAAATATGAGTCTGTTGTGCGACAAATATAGTGAGTAAATAAGTATTTATGAAAAAAATATTGATGAAATGTTGACAGAAGTTAGATTAGATTTTTCTACTTTTATTTTTAAATCTGCAATTCAGAATTTTCTAATAATTAAATTAAAACAAATAATACAAAACAATTATTTGACGTAATTAAATATAATTTTTTAAACGTTTTTAAATAAAACAGTGATCTTTATTATATTAGTAACAGGCTAAAGCACCGTTTCATTTCATTTTCATATTTCCATTCATAATAATGACACTATAAAGTTTAATAATATAGTAAATTACGCAGATTATGAAAAAATATTTAGGATGAAATGAAGTATTATAAAATAATAGGTAGACTGAAATAACACATTGATTTTCAAAGTTAAAAATATCTAAAGCTGATTTCTATTTCAATGCAATTTTCTATTTTATTTCTCCGTTCGGCAGTTAAAATCAAAGTTGATTAATATTTGCTTTTTAAATTTAATTCATACATTTTTAAAAATAGTTTGTTATCCTTTTGTTATGTTACGGGTACAAAATAAATACGACTCGTTTAAAAAGCTTGATATGGAAGCTTTTAACTTTTAATTTTTTAAGTCTTTTGTTGTACCTAATAGCGATCTAGTAAACTATTATTGGTCATTAAGAAATCTATTGTCGCGTTAACACATTAAGGAACAGATATAAGAATCGGTTGAAATTAAAATGACAAACAGAGCTGAAAATAAAAAAAACCAAAGACGCAAGGGGGAATAAGAGCAAATGGAGGGCTCAGCCTGTGAGGTGAAAATAGAAGCGGCAAAGAAACGAGGAGGAGGCGCCGAAAACACAAAGAAATAATGAAAGATAGAGAAAGCGGAAAATAAAAAGAGTGAGAAATAGTTTCAAAACTGGAAGTGAGAGAGAGAGGTGGCCACACTTCTTATAAATGGGTTCGGCACGCGCGGAATAAAGAGAAGTGACAGCGGAGAAAAAAAACGAACGCCTAATAGATAGTTCGATAAGTGAAGGAAAAAACGCCGCCGGAAATGATTAATGTTCCGTTTATTTACGCCTGGCTCATTAAATAAGCCTTTCGCGTATTACCTTTGTTTTGATTTGTCGATAACAATAGCACCGAACCAAACGCAATACATCAAACGACAGCTCTGATTCTAACCTAATCTTATAATTTTGTGCTTGCTAAAGAGATGAATGGAGTGCTTTTCAAATGCCAAAAATTTCAGCTCCACTCAGTCTCAATGAAACTATTGTAAATCCAAGTATATTAGCATCTAAAAGGTTTTCGTTTCCAGTGAACAATGGCGGGGCTGTCTAATTAAAGTGGAAATAAAGAAAGATCCGATTAGCTCCGAGCGGCACTTTCGAGAATTCTGCATGCTTTAGCAATAAGAAAATTACATTTCTTTGTAAGAAGTCAGATGTAGTTGTAATCGCCAGATCTCGAGAAAAACATATAAAAAGCAAAGCCTTTGAGCTCTAATTTCCTGTTTTATTCTTTTCCGTACTGCGCTCCACTTCTTATATAGATAAAACATCCTCGACGTCGTTTTACGCACAGATAAAAAAAAAATCACGACGCGGCAGTCTTTTCTGCCTTGTGCTCGAAGCAATAAAGAGTTTCGAGCTACTCCGAATAAATGACTGATTCGCTAGTTAGACACTTATCGTACTGTAAATATTGCTTAAAGGATTGTTCCAAAAAGATTAGAAAATTTCAAATTTCTGTGTTCGTTTGGTATAGAGTCTGCCCGAAACATAAATTGTATGTTACTTTGAATTTCGTTTGAACATAATACTTTTTGATTAAAAATTAAGCTGCACACAAATGTACGCGGAATTGATTGATTCGTGCAATATAATATGCAGCTCAAGCAATCTATTTGAACGTATGATAGAACTCTATTTTCAGCGTATAATAAAGTTAAAAATAGGAAATCGATACGAAAGTTTTTCATTGCTCCGTGTTTATTTAAACCCAATAGATCTTGCGTAAAAAAAAAGGTCTATAAATTCGTTCACGGAAACAATAAACTGCTTACATTATGAACTCGGCGGAGAGCCGATTAGTGAAAGTGCGTACATCACAAAAGACTTCGGATTAGTCACGTCTACTGAAGATTGAGTCGTCGTAAAATTGCGGAGCGTATAAAACCCGTTTTAAAGGGAATTAACGCCGGGCAAGAGGACAAAGCAAATTGTGAAAATAGACCAAGATTTTTATAAGAGACAAAAAAAAGTGGAGAACATTGTAAGAGCGAACGAGGCGAACGCGACGCCCGGCGGGAAAAAGAAAAAAGTGGCGCGGATAGAGGAGCGACATAGATATATGTACGGCAATTGACGTCCGCGCAAAATATTCCGGCGGGTCTAGAAAGTCAGTTTTTAAATTCGCTAAATGTCAAACAGGCGTTTAGTCTTTCCTCATTCTCGAGTCATCGCGCGCGTATAACACGAAATTCCGGAACGGAGTTTTTTACGAAACACGCGTGAATACGAGCCGGCATTTTTGTCGCACTTCTCTCTTTCTTCCGCTGACAACTGCTCGGACGTTTATACCCCCTTTGTAGAGACGCCGTTATGTTGATAGCTGAGTAGGTGAAGCCGTCTTTGTCGGCGTAATGGACTATTATTAGTTACTAACAAATGCGCACTTCGTTTTATTTATACATTTCGGTTTTTTAAATATCTTTACGTTCGTTTGATATCCGTGATCATATTTAACTTTACCAGCGGTTCAAACACATTGAGTGCAAACGAATTTTTTTTTTCAATTTTATTGTGCAATTTACAATTGTTATACTTAAAATAATTATCGCAGTAATTCTGAATAAATAAAAATTCAATCTATTAAACAACTAATTAAACTTTTCGTGCTCGTCGTACCCAATCTACGCCAATCGAACCTCTTTGCGGGAAAACTGCAAACAGAAAACAAAGCGGAGCACAGTTTGCCCCACAATTTATTTCGGCCGCTGTTGCCGTTGATGAAACAGATAAACACCCATAGAATACGGAATTCGGTGCTAAGCTTTCGATGGGAAGCAGTTTACCGCCGCAGGAGAGACTGAGTGAACGCACGTAATTGCAGGCGCCTGCAGCCTCGAACCGCATTTCGTGGCCAGGAGATTGAAGGAGATTTAGATTGAAGGAGATTTAGATTGATTGAATATGAGAGGCCGCTGGTAGTGCTTTTTTAATTCAAGATAAAATATTTAAAATTCGAAGTACAATTTTCTGGAAAAGATCCAGTGCAACCGCATACTCATTTTTGGTGTTCACGATGTAGTAGATAATTGAAAATAATTTAAAATACTGTGATACCACTTTTTTTTTATCAGATTTGAAAGAACTCCAGAAATACTGAAAATTTTTATTGGATTTTTATTGTTATCTTTTTAAAAGAAGACTTTAAAATCAATGGTATACGCATGTCGAAAAGAGCCTATTGCAGATGGAAGAATAACCTCTCTGCCATTGTTTGATTTTCAAAACGAATTGGAATGGAGGATATCGGATTATTTTTAATAATAGAATGATCCAGTTCAGACGCACGCGTCAGTGAATAGAGACTTCACCCTTGACTTTGGAGAACTATTTTACGTAATCGCGTGAAAGAGACCAATCAGCGCGGCCAATCAAATCGTCGGCAAGTTTATTCAGTCGTTCTATTTTGCATAAGACGTCGTCTGTTCTCGCGCGGAATAGACGCCGAGTAAAAGCCGAATTTAAAAGGCTTTTCCTTCCGTCTTTTCGCCTTAGATAAACAACTCCGATGCGCCTTGAATTAACATTGACGCTATAATGAGTTTACAAAGAAAGCATTTCAAATTTCCCAGCATTGGGGGATCCATTTTTATTTCCGGCGCTCCTGCGAATAAGTTTATACCGATCAAAAATGACGAAATCGACAAGACGCAGAAGAAATATTCTTTTCAGCAGAATTGACAAGACGGAAATCGATATGAACGTATATGCCGTGGGATATGCAAGATTTCATGCTCTATTTCGTGGCCAAATACGCGGCTAAAAGAACCTATTTAGAATATATGCAGCTACAGTGGCCGTTTGTTGCCTTTTCCTCTTCTGAAATTCTATTACTTTCCCGTCTTTGTGAGTGATCATAATGGAACGAATGTCTTTCTTGTAATTACCCTGTTATTCAGTAAGCGAACGGGGCTGCTCCGGCAGGATGTGCAATTCTGCTTAGCCGACGGTGAAATTTTTTTTGCGTACGCACGACTGTATTAAAACAATGCCTTAGCTGTAAACGACTTTATGAATATTCTATAGGCGTATGCAAATCGAATTTTTTTAGGAGTTTACACTTGTAGGTGCAAACATTTTTTGACTGTTTTGAGCTCGCTTTGATGAACTGCTTGCGTTAACAGGATCAAAATTTTATGGATCTGGCCGTTTAAGCAACTTCGCCGCTTATAGCAGTATAAGTAATTTTTATTAAATTATTTACGTTTCATAATTTATTACGACGTAATTACTGACATTTTATTAAGAAAACAATACTTCTATAAAAATTTATCTTCTCCAATTTAATTTTGAATTATTATGTACATAAATTATCAATTTTGATTTAAATAGTATATCATGATAAAAAATTTTCATATAAGCTATATTGTATTTGAAAAGTAAATTGGCGAAATTCATAAATATTATATTAGAAGATTATAATATTTTTGATAAACAAGTAATGCACCAACTTTCATATCCTGCCCGATAAATTCCAGCAAGTACAAGCGGTACACCAGCTCCACCGCCTTAAAGCAAACTAATAATTCGAATCGCGAAAAATCCCTTCGTAAATCTAACTGTCTCGCGGATCGTAAAGCCATCTTCTTCAAAGCGGCTCGCGCTCTAATTAACGCATCCCGCGGCGCGGCAAAACACGTTGAATTAGATATGGGCCGCGAATGCACATCTGCCACGCGCCCTCCAAAGTAATCAAACGCGCGGCGTCCGTCGGCGAATTGACGAACGGCGAATAAAACGCGAAATAGACTGGAGGCGACTGAGCCGCCGTGCACCGCGAGACATCAAAGCTCCCTCGGCGTTTACCTTAGCCGCATAACTCAGCTCGTTAACGAAGCCCTCGGAGCCGATGCCGCGAAACATTAATAGTGTGTCGCGAGACTGATCCTTTTTGGCGCCCCGCAAACTTTGACAATTAAGCGAGAGTAATTAGAGCTCGAGTACAATTGCGAAATTCGGCGATTTAGGGCTGTTGACGAGGAGCAATTGAGTTCAATGTCTGAGATTTGTTTCGGCGTAGGAATTGGGTTAGGGGACTTGGAAGTTTTTGCCGATCGTGGAAAGTGATGCGGGCCGCGGAACTTTAAAAATGTGTAATTTCAAGTTGTGTAATGCGATGCGGTAATGTTTTCAGTCATTATAACGTCGTTATTACGAGTTTTATGAGAAAAGTTGTGGAAAGGAAATATGCCATAAATTAAAATGCTCAGTGATAATAATCAGTTGCTTTCATAAGAAAAACTTTTGAATTAGTAAGGAATGATAAACGTCATAAGAAGTAGAATAGAATACATTTCATTTTTTTTTTTTTTTGTACCGAAAACTTCATTTTTAAGTAATCAATATTGTCAGCTTTCTATTGTGAAGTTTATTTAAAAAAGATTCACAAATTCGATACTGAAAAATATTACCGCAACTTTAACCGAACCGTCGTTCACCCAAGTGACCCCAAACGTGGTGAGATGCAACTGTCCAATATTTCATGCCAGTTAAATTTCCGTAACATTTTAACGTCGAGTAAATTTTTTAGATCAATTTCAATTTTTAAGTGATTTAGAAATTTGTTCCTCAATACAGAATAGTACTCTGTAAACGAGAAAGAATTTTTTTTTAATTTCTATCAATTTTTTTTAATGTAACGAGATGTCTTTTTTGCATGTCATATTTTGATGTATTGAATTTAACAACAAACAAAGATTAATAAAAAATTCAATAAACCGTTTATTGTTTTGTGTTCCTATATCATACTGTTATTATTTAATCACCTTCTGATATATTTATGCATTACTAATTTACAATCATAGTAGTTATTTGGAAGATTTAACAGGGAAATTTATTGTTTTATCATTGAAACTTTATTGTTTAGAAAAGTTCTTGGGTCTTTGAAAGAAAAAAAACTTTTAAAAGAGAAGATAAATATCGCGGCGCAATAAATATTGTTCTCCGTTATTCGTTTCAGTCTGAAATTTAAAGCTCTTATGCGCAACGATGAAATAAGAAAAGATCTTTATAAAGCAGAGCTTGTGACCCCAAGAATTTGGAGCCAACTTTACATATTACGACGTTACAGATTATATAATAGTGTTTTCTTATGAAAAATACATTATGACGTCGGAGGAAATATCTTGGCTTAAAAAACACATTTTTTAGTCAGTGGTGCTATTAAATGCTCGAAATATAAATAAAGAAAAGAAGTTTATAGTAATAGTGTCTTGCTAATTCTGAAAATATGGAACTTTTTAAAATACGTTACGATAAAATCACGGGGTAATATTAAAAAAAATGAATAAAATTTTGCGAAAATTGCGTCAGTTTACCCAAAAATATTGAAACTTCTTTTTTATTTTATACCAAATTTTTAACTTACGCAATATGCAAGTCGAAAATTATGGATAAAGCAATCGAAGATGGCAATTACAATTAAATAAAAACAGTTGATAAACTATTTTACTTTAAAAATATTTGTAATAAGCATTGAACTGAACGACGTAAACATATAAATATCAAGTGGCAATAATCGTAACATGAAACCTGGGGGAAAAGTATCGAAAGTTTACCGGTTTCGTAATGCAATCAAACCCATGGAGTTCGAATAAACGCGAAGAAAATGAAAATAACCGGAAAGAATGAAGAAGATGAACAATTCCCCGTAAATTCATTCGTGGATTCTAAAGGAGCGACGACTCGATCGAGCAAAATCACCGGAAAAAAACTCGTGCACTCGACAAAGAAAATGCTCGCTACATTAGTAACGAAGGGGGGCGAAATAAGTAAGGGGCGAGCTTAAAGAACGGGAAGAAACAAGGAAACATCCGCGGAATCCGGAAAACGTGCAAAAACGAGGATAACGTTTCCCGATATCGAGTCGAGGCTCCCTCCCCAATAAAAAAGGGCAAGGTCCATTAAAACGGCTGGTAAAAGCAGTTCCAAGGACGCGCCGTTTTTATCGGCGACTCGCTCAGCCTGTACACAAAACACGGTGAATGCAGCGTTCCTCAAAAAGCAGCTATCCCATCTTTTCTCGGTACTCGGTAACGGTGGACGAGATTGGCGTTTAAGTCTGTATAGGTGCGATTAATCCATTTTCTTGCTCGGCGTTATCTGGAAAGTCATAACTGCTTCGATGAACGGAGAAAGCTTTAGTTTTCTGTTCTTTACCGGGTAGAGGATTCAATTAAAATATTTCGTAAAAATATTTCTATTTAAAAAGGGACTAAAAATGATGTTAAATTAATGTAGAATTTTTTAATTTCTTTACAAAATATCACAAATAAATTTCCAAAAGTAAATTATTCAATTTGAGTAAGTAAAAAAGCTAAATAATCTCTTTTAAGAAATAAACGGTACGTCACGTCTTACGGTACTTTGTTTTGACAACGGCAACTTGAACTGGTTGAATCTGCACTGTGCGTCTGGCCATTCGCGACACGAACTACTTGTTTATGAAAATGCGTCATGTATTACGCTCTGTGATACAAGCAGTTTAATTATCTCTCTAATGTTCAACGTCGCCTCGAAGCAAGTAAACTTCAAAGAATCTGTAATTAAATTGCGTTTAAAGCCTGAAAAGAGAATCTTTTGCCTAAATCAAATAATTATTTTGAAAAACTTTAATATCTTATTATTCTTATTCTTAACAATTTAGTAAGATTGAAGATTTTTGCGTAATATTTTCAAGTGCATACATCTTTGTACTAAAGAAAAGAAAGAATTTTATCTTAATTTTTAATTTCGTCGATGAGATAATACAATGTACGCGTTAATACAGCAGAGCTACAATCTTACACTGAGAGAAGAAATATAGTAAAAATTACCATACTGTCTACTAAAGCCGCCACAAACAGTCAAAACCCAAAAACTTACTATACTTTGTAAGAATTGTTACTATATTGTTAGGTAAATTTTCCTATATATGTAAGAAATTTTACTATACTGCCTGGTAAATTTTCCTATAAAGTATGGTAATTTTTTTTATTTTAACAGTCTGTGGTAGCCTTACTAAGCAGTATGGTAATTTTTACTAAATTTTTTTCTCAGTGTAGATTTTAATAACGTACTTTCAGTTTAAGATTGCGATTAAATATCATTACTTCACAATTGCTGCTTTAATACACATTCATTAAATAGTTTATTAATTTCACCCCGTTATTATACACCTTCTTCAAAAAGATATTGCCCGTTTTACGAGAGGACGACCCTATATATTTTCAAGAGATGTAAATTTTTCTGATTAAACGCGCTACGAGGGGAAAATACTGCATGCAGCCGCATATTCAATTGCCTAATCGAATTACGCATCGGATCCATAAAAAATTTATGCGATTCGCCGGGAATATAAAGGATGAAACGGAGACCCCGAGAAAGGCTAGGAAGAGCTGCAGCCGCGCGCTCGACTTCTTCCCCACGGGAGACATTCGAGTTTGCATATGCAGATTACGCGTTTCAGGTCTCGAGGCATCGATTTAATAAGAACGTGTAAGTACGAGAGTCAAAGTGTCGTTTCTCCTTTGAATTATTCGGGCTAATAATATTACAAGCGTGTCCTTTTGCCCGAGACGTTCGTAATTAATTCGGGGGAGTACTGAATGAAGTACGGGGCCGAAATGTGCCTTGGCGCAGCTGTGCGAATTTCGTTTCGGCTAATGAAAGATCATTTTACTCTTGACTTTGAATAAATTAGCAATGAATTTTCATTTAAGAATAGAAAAAAAAGTAAATGAAATTGTTTTAAAGATACAGTGAAGATTCTACTATTGCTGAAAGTTAAAAAGTTCCGCTGAAGGAGATGTTGCAGTAATGCCACGGCTATAATATCTCAAGAAATTAAAATACATTTACAATTGTTCTTCAAAATTGAAAAGAATTTTTAAAACACGAAGGGGACACAGATCAGTGAAACTAATTAACGGATTTCTAGAGTAATAGGAGGCGGACAAAAAGGTAAAGGAGAAAAAGAGTATATTGTTCCACCCCCCAAAGCCCGGCAAGTAAAACGTAAAGGATACAGACTAATTGAAAGCCTCCATCCGCCAAATGCGTCCTCCCAATCTAAAAACAAAAGGAATTCCATCGACGCTGCAGCTAATTCTGCGATTGAGCAAGAGTCGCGCGGACACCTAAGTGCGTCGGAGCAGACGGAGGCCAGCGACATTGTTAAAGCCTCGGGGCACGTTTTAACGCCGCCCGGAGCCGAGGATTTTATTGCGAGGCACGGCCGGGCGTACAGCACGACTTAAGGGCAACGATAATGCATCGCGCCCCCCCCCCCTGTACTCGTGTTCCGGATTTTACGACGAATTTTGCACCTCATTAAACAAAGAGGATTCTGTTAATGCTCTTAACGTATATTGGGATTCGCTCGAGGCCCCGTAAATCTTCCCGCCTCCCGATAAACAAATCTCGCCCCTGATCTTATTCGCGGCGATATCCTCTCTCCCGCATTCGGGCTTCTTTCCTCGCTTTGCTCGGAGACAGTTTCCTTTCCCGGAGGCGCGTCCGTCCCTTTTTTCTTTCTCTCTCTCTCTCCTTGTTTTATCGAGCGTAATTTGCACAATTGACATAATTCTCTCGTCTCGGTGAGCTTTTCTTTTCTTGCCGGCACTGTGACTATACTAATGACTATGCTAATTAGCCTTTGAAAGCTATTTTAGGAATCCATCTTTTCCAATTGGAGCTTTTTAAGGCTTTATTTTTAAATCTGCAATTCTGAAATCATTATTAGAGGTGAATCGATCAATTGACTTTATGTAAAAGCTTTCTGAAAGGTAGAAAAACTTAGGTCAAAGCGTTGTCTTAAATTAAAAGGTTTTTTTTAGTTTCTTATTTTGTGAAAAAAAAAGTATCAATTTTTAAATATATATAACGAAAGAAATGCTTATGCTTTTGTTTGTTATTTGAATAAACGTTCACGAATACGAAAAATAACAGCTAAATTAATAGATATTGTATTTTTCTTTTCTCGTATTATTCTTTTAAATTAAATTCAAATTGTATTTATATTATATCATATAATTACTGCTTTCCTCCATTCACCAAAACCATAAGAATATCCCGTTTCCGATCCAGTTTCGAATCGTCTATTCACGTTCCGCAAAAGCATTTGTCCGCTCTACTGGCATTAAAACTGTCGGGTTGGCCTAGGAATTTATGCCGCTCAGCGGCGAGAGGTGGGAGCCACGTGCGACGAAATGACGATAAGAGTAATCGATTTAAACTTCATCTACCTCCCTTCGCTCTCCGCGCCATTTTCTTCCGCGCTACTTTATCACCTTACCCTTTGAACTCGCCACCCCTTACTTTATCTCGTTCTCTATTAATTTTCTTAAGGGGCGGCGCTTTCCAAGCTTGTTTTTAGCTGCAATTCTATCTTTCAATTATGCACTCGTTTTTTTTTTTTTTTTTTTTTGCGAAAAACTGAGTAGTTAATAGCTTGAAAAATAAAGTTCTTTGCCGGTTTCGGGTATTTATTTAAAAGCCATCGTTTAGGGTGCTCTGAAAAAACATTTTTTACTACATGTATAGATTAGAAACGTCGATTTTTCAGGTTCAGCAAACAATAGCGAAGAAAAGGTTAGATCCGATAAGAGAAACCATTTTTAAACCCCTTTCCCATGCTTTTGTTTAAACTTCCTTCTTTAAATCTTTTACTTAAATCGTTCGTTTAAATTTCACTTTAAATCATTGTCGAATCCACCAAGATTTCTCGTATTCTTAAAACTATTTAGTTAAATTGTTATTTAAGCGTCTGAAAGCACGATCTAAGTTCTACCGCACGTATTGCATCACGTACACAGCAGTGCGAAGACTCCAAGTGCGTCATCCTTCAATCCGATTTGCCCAGAGTAAGCTTGTTATGATCAAACCTTACTTCAAGCTAAACACGTGGCCGAAGCAAAACTATAAACCGATTTGTGGGAGTAGTTGACGTAGTTGTGCGGATTTTTTAAGAGTAGAAAGTGTTGATTTAATGATTTTGAAATATATTTCATTCTTTTAATGTTTAAAGTTATTTTTAAATACATTGGCCCTTGGTTTAAACGAAGCTTTATTGACCTGTGTTTACTGAAGATTCTGACCAATAAACGAGTTATAAAAAAAGTGCTCAATCAACACCGTAAAAAATAACGCTCAAACTTACTTTTCGAACTATAAAGACGATCAAGCGGTGCTCCAGTTCCAATGATAGCGGTATTAAATTGCAATGTATATTTATAAACAACGGAAAAACAAAGTTAAAACTTCTTCGCCGATATTCCCAATCTAAATTGCATCAAGTTCAAGAATCACCGCGACGCGAAGACGCCCAGTTATTTTCTCAAACGGACTCGGCGCTTATAAATTGCCGTTAAACAGGATATCAATCACAGCGAGAAAATCTTAATCCCCGTAAACTCGTCGAGCGCGAACGGCATAAGGCGGGCTTTAATCACCGCGTTTCCCGCTGCCGGCATTCATACTATACCACCTGGCTTCTCGGCTCTTTTTCTCGATCGCCTCTCGGGCGTCTCCTTTGCCTACCTCCATTCGAGCCGCGAAAAGGAATCCGCGCTCTCCGCGATTTATCGTCCTCGGAGGAATCGGGGTCCGCGCTTTTCTTGCCTCCGCGCGACTCATATCCGCGCCGGATTCGACGATTCCAGGAAGGGCACGTGTTTCGACGCACGAGGAATGAAAGAGAAAAAAAGAACAAGAAGAGAAGCAGGGAAAAAGTTACAATGTACAGCGACGGGTCAGCATTTTTCGCGCGTTCTCGGCGCGATGCGTTCTTTGGAGAGCGGAGTAAAAGTGTGCTTTCGAGAACGAGTTTTCTTTCGTCGGAACACGGAGCACTGCCCTGCGAGCTGCGACTCTCGGCTTTATTTGCTTTTAAAACAAAGGATCTTATACGATTGAGATGGTAATTGGTGAACTGATGCGTGAATTGTCGGGAATGCTTTGGATTTTTTTGATAATGTCTATGCTTTGGACGATAAAAAGTGTGGAAGAATTTTCGAATAACGAAATTTAACATGTTCATGGCAGCGCCTGTATTATATATTCAGTCGCCCAACCTCGCTAATTATCACCGCTTGCTGCAATCGAATCCTAAAACTGAAATAATCTTTGAAACAGAATAGGGATGAGACAGCTTGAGGAAAACAATATTCTAGTCCGTTGCGTCCGCAATAAAACCGCAAAGCTCATTCTGACAAATGTCCCGGCTGAAAATAAGAATAAAAATCCAGTCGAAAAGCCTTCGCCGACAGCTATTTCCATTTGCGAGAACGACTATTTCTCCGTCGCGAGCGTAAACCGATCGATCCTTCAGTCGTTGTGAAAACTCGCGCGCGCGAGAGGAGGCACCTTCCTGCCTGCGTGGGCGGAAACGAAAAGCGCATCCGTGTACAACTTGAGGCTCGCGTTTTATGCTCCCTCACCTGTGCAATGGGAGGAATATTGCATGAAAAACGACTGCTCCGAGGCCGTAATCTTGGATTACCGCCAACGTATAGAAGAAATTTAATATACTTTTTGTCGTACTTTTGCTTAACATAATTTTATAAATTGTGCATTTTAATAAGCTGTATATTGTACGAAAAATACAATGAGAGAAGAAAAATGAGCTGAATTAGCGGGTGGATTAATTAGGGGTAATTTTTGCGGAAAAGTTTCAATCACCTTTATACCTCATTGAAATTCTAGAAGTATAAATCTGTAATTTAAGTGCACCAGTTAATACCGAAAACGGAAAAGGAAAACGTATATAAATTTAGTTTAACAAATAGTTTTGAAACATACTTTTTTGCAGTAGAAAGAATGCAAAACTACTGTTCAAAACTTGTACTGAAAAATTTGCCCTGTTTTTTAAAAACAATTTATAAAAATTTTATCGTCGAGATTTCACTCTTAATTCTATTATTATATTTTTTACGTCGCAATGAATTATTTATTACTGGAGATTACAGTGGGATAAATCAAAAAGTACGCTGAAAAAAAATAATTCAATTGAATTAATTGCACCAAAAATATGATTTCTTGATGTTAAAAAGCAAGTAAAAAATCAATACCGATCTCACTAATCTTTTCTCCTCTTAAGATCCACCCCTTTTCAAATATAACTCGATCAAATATGAACAACTAATTAAAAGAAAAACGCGAGCTATTTTTAAACCCGAATTCCCATTGTTTCCGAAGTACTTTATTTTTGTCCTGCATCTTGAGAGTGTAAAAAGTTGGAGTAACTGCAGGCTGAATCGCGCAATCTGAGAGACGACGCCTCCGCAAAAAATTTCCAACACATCTGCGCCGGAGACGTAACAGAACTTTGTTTATTGAGGAAAATTGATGGTGCAGACCGGCCGAGGGAAAAAATAATTACAAGTTAATTTCAGCTGCGGAAACTTCGGTCGGGTTTCAAACGTCACTGTCGTCCTGAAAGAAATGTCTTTGAACTTAGAAATCTTGCGTTTACTTTTATAAATATTGCAGACAATATTTTTATGTATATACATTTATAATATATATATATTTTACTTAAATACAGTTCAATTTTAAACTGTATTATAAAGTGCATTAGATTGCAGGGAAAGATAAGCAAAAGATACTATTACAAAACCTAGAGCAGTGAGTCTTTGTACTTTACCAATAAACAACTTCCAGGCCGCACTTTTCCTTTATCTCTTTTCCGTATCTCAATATCCTAGCAATATTGCCCTTAGAACTCCCATTCATTTAGCCTTTGTCGCTGCATAAATAAACTTAGTTAAACAAAAGTTGAACAGAAAATCGTGCGATTCGATTAATATTTTCAAATTATTGGCTTTCGTTCATTTTAATCAAACTCAAATTTATAAACGAAATTATCATGAAATTATCATGAAATTTTCATTTATATGCAAGATAAGAAGAAGAATGCAAAAGACAGTAGGTATAAAGCCTGCCTGTGCTTATTTTTAAGATATGGAAATTCTGCAGCTATTTCAAGAGTTCTTAAATAATTAGGTGATGTCACATTTAAAAAGTATAACTAGGAAAGTAAGGAAATTGACGGATATCACCAGCATCCACTCCGTGGGCGTCTCGCTTTTCCATCCTATAATGAAGTGTAGCGCACTTCCAAAGCTCGGGCCGTGGAATTTCATAACTAAGTTAGCTTTTCAGGGGAAACTTGAATGGCATTTTAAAGTGCCGGGGTAGTAGTAGTTTTGTTTTCGCGTCATTCGAACTTTCTTAGGCGGCGACAAATCTCAATAGAATTCGCACCTGCTTTCATAATCGGAATTAAATTATTTCAATTTTTTTGCTTTTTCTTATCAATTTGAAATTCGGCAATTTTAAGCAGAAATATATCGCTTCCATAATTTTACATTTTTATTCCTTCCGAAATCATTGCAGTCGATGTGAACTGTCAGCATTCAGCAGACCTTTACGGTTATCATAAATGTCTTCTTGACTGCCTCAATCGATTTGCTCGACTTCTGGTTTACTGGTGACACCGAGAGTAGGAAGTTAGCCTCACATAAAACTACAGGATTACTCTCGAAACTTCGGCAAAAAATGTTATATGTTCAATTTCTCATTAAAATTTTTCCTTTGACATCAGCAAAAATTCGATTCGAATACTGGGGAAAAAGTTATTGAAAACCTATACTGCTTAGAATTTCTAAGAATTTCAACGAAAACAGCAGGATATATTAAAGTTAAGACGCAATTAAAGTTTTACGAGGTAACGTAGTCTTCGAGTCCCATCATCCGTCTTATGCAGATCACGCGTCGTCTAAGTTGCACGAGAAAAAATTTTGAAATCAGAAAGTTGCACCTCAAAAAAAAAACGCATTTTCGGTTTATTCCTTATAAATAATGTATGAGCGCTAGAGGAACTCGTAAACTGTTGACGTCAACTCACTTGTCAGTAATGCTCGAATAAAGTACTCTGGCGTCACAGACGGCATTACATTAATCCACTTTCAGATTAGCAATTTTCGACTGCGAAAAATTTCTGCGAAAAATTTAATAGCCTGCACAACGCCGCAGGCCGTTTCAGGAAAGTATACCACGGCGGCCGGTTTTATTGAAAAGCGTGACTTCGGCTTTCAACCGAAATCTCCGGGAAAGTTCCGGGCGACCATTCCGAGCTTATATGCATCTTTGCGTTAGGCTTTTTCCCGCGATCAGCAAACGAAATAGGAATAAAGCTCGAGGGGGAGGAAGGGCCAGGGAGTGATTTAGTGTACAGAGCGGCAGTCTGCCCGAATCAGTTTTATCGCGTAATAGTGATATAGCCGCCCGCATGATGCTCGCCGATAGTTGGCCCGAGCGTTTGGTCCTGACGTGACGGGCTTTTTTATCGCTTCCCCTCTCCCGGAAGCTCGAGTTCTTGCGTATCTAACCTCGCATAAAAGGACCGGCGTATGGACTTCCCCTCTCTGGAGGGCTCGTTTATTTAACAAATCGGCGTCATACTGTCCCTGCTTAGGAGAAATCTCTTAGTAAGTCATCTTTTTCAGAAAGGCATTTTTATTATAAATTTAAACTTGCATTTGGAGGATTATAAATTTAATCACATAATTAAACTATATTCAAGAATGTCATTTATTAAATTGATTAAAATTAAACTGTCTTAGTAAAGCCATGTTTAAAATTATACTGTTTTTACGTAAAAAGATATAATATTTTATTAACGATGAAGTAAATAAAAAAAAAAAAATAAATACACTCAAGTTGAAGTTAATATTTATCCAAACTAAAAAATATACACGCAGACTTTTCTTTTCGCATCGATGCTTATCGTTTCAATAAAATCTAAGCTTCCTCAGGAGAGAACGAGCAAACAGTCTTACGGGGGAAGAATAGGCAGGATTTTCTGAATGCGCGCTTGCCGAAGCCCCTGCATACGCCGCCCACGAGCGCCTGGGAAAAACGTAAAAATTCCGCGATCTAAAAAGCGTGGGCCGGCTGTTTGCAAATTTTTTCCACCTCCAAAGCCGGGCTTTTCGATTTTCCTCGGCGCTCTTCGCCTTGAACTTGGAGAGGAACTTATCTGCGCGGCTTTCTTTTTCTATTTGAGCACGAACGTTCCATTCGCGGGGCTTGACACTCTCGATCAAATTCCGATGTAGAAGATTTCAATATGCTCCCGTGGGAGTGAAATCGACAATTTAATAAAATTTTGTGCATACCGTTTTTGATATCATAATGTTGCTATTATTGGGTTTTAAGTCGCATTTCAGAAGTAAAACTTATTTATTTCTGTAAAGAGACTTACTTGTTCACAGTGAAGTTAAAATTTACGGTTTCGTGCGCATTGTAATTAGTGTACAATAATAGCTAGAGTTTGTAATTACTTAATACGAAGTGTAAAGAAGTATTATGTTTGCTTTGTGAAATGGAGAGAATATTTTTGCTTAATGGGCCATTTTTTTATAATCAACCAATAATAAGTCAAAGACAGTTCTTTTTATTCGCTTCATTTGTTTGATAAATTAATTTTGAAATCTACTACTCTCAAACATTTAAGCCCATTATTCTTTATCTGACATAAATATATATTAAATTTACAATTACTAGTGATGTCTGTGCGCGCTTCGCGCGCGTACATGTATTTTTTTTCGTTTAATGATTTTATAAACATTAAAAT
>JAWWML010004196.1:0-44819 GCA_035047165.1 Ormyrus rosae
AAAATACCTATTTTATAGGTAAAATTTTTGAAAATACCTTATAAATAGGTATTTAATGTTTTCCATCTCTACCAGGGGAGGTAAATATTTTCTACGAAAATCGGTTCTTTATTTTAAGCTTTGAAAAGTATTTAAATTAAAAACTTTATAAATATATGTTTAAAACTGAATTGAAATGAATTTAAATTTAAAATGAAAATTCAAAAATATACAATTAATGAGAATGAAATAAAGTTAAAAATAATGTTAAATAAGTATGTATTAACTATTTATATTTTAAAGAAATGTTTGTACCAATTTGAAAAAGTTTTTTCGGTAACCTGCTTTTCTGTCAATTGTAAAGTTCAATGAAAATTGCCAATCTGTTTTCCATAAAGCAAATTTGGCGTCTCTTTTTTGGCCGAAATGCGAATCATTGCATTCAAATCACGTAGCAGTTTATTGAATTCTCTTTTGTAACAACAAATTTTCAAAAACAAAGACAAATCTTTTGAAACGAAAAAATAAAAATAAAAAAAAAATGAACTTGTTTGCCCAATTAAAAAATATATCTAACGGAAAATCGAAGATGAACCCGATTAAGTCCGCTTTAATAACGAGTAGAGCTCATCAATGCGAGCCAATCGGAAAGCCATTTCGATAAAGGAACACTAAAGTGTAATTGAGTCGCGAAACAGCAGCTGCAACATCTGTTCGAACGATCGTTTAAAAATTTCCATTACAAGGCATAATCGCTGTTTAGAGAGTAAAATCGGTTTGATCGAAATAGAAGATGTTTGAAACATTTAAATAACATCATTATGTAGATTTATTTTAATCCTATTTCATTTAACAGACAGAAAAAAGAGGAAGAAGTTTCCTTTGTTCCATTTTGTTTAAGAATAAAAAGCTTGTAGAGTAGAAGTGTAATTTAAATTACCTGTACTGTTTAATTAGTCATAATGAGTATTTTTAATAAAGATAATGCATTCTAGGAAAAACAAGCTACGTGAAAAAGAACATCGTGTCCTGATTATCCTAAAGTTCTATAAAAAAAAACAGTGAGTACCTTTCAAATAGAAAAGCCATTTAAATTTCAAACTTTTAATATTCATCCTATTTTCAAGAAGTATTCTCATATCTTTCAAATTTATTTTTTATTACTCTCTCGCTCTCTTTTTACATTGCACTTTTCTTATCGAACAAAAATTCTGCATTAACTATTCATTATCGACATAATAATCGCCAAAGCGAAAGAGAGCCATTTCAAAAACTTCGCGTCCCCATTAATATTTTCCAATTATCACACCGGATAATCCCCGCTAAAATCGAAAGCCGCTCTCAGGAAATGTTCGCACCTCGAACCAGGCTATTTACGAGCCGCCGCCGTGCGTATCTGCATCGCGCGCCCAGAGAGCTCCGTTCCCGTCGTCGTCGTCGTGGAAACGGCGCCTCCGCGCGGCGGCTCCGATGGATCTGTACGTTGACCCAGTGACCGAGTTCCCTCTCGAGTCGCGCGGCCGCGATGTCGTGTCACCGGATCGTCGGATTCTCTCTCCGCCTCCACCCCCCTCCTCTCACGCCCCTTCAGCTACCTTGTTTCCTATCGAAATAAATTATCTCGCGACGACGAGGATGATGAGAGAAAAATGGGTTACTCGCTGCTGGGGGGAGAAGCGAGGAGAGAGAGTTTGTTTGGGCGCGGAGACTTTTTTTTGTGTACTTTCGTTTTGTTTTGTTTTCTTGTTCGTGTTATAATGCCTGATAAATATTTGATTTATACGCTCTAATAAGTAATTGTGTAAGATTTTTTTTGTACTTCTACACTTAGGAGCGTTCAAGTAAATTCAAGTACGTTTGATGAAAATTACTTGAGGGGTATTTTTTTTAAACTTTTTATACTTTTCGAATCTAAAGATGAATTCATTGGACTGTTTTTACGTAATGCAGTTCTTTATATTCGTTTCGGTACTCAATTGAAAAACGTATTTTTTATTTACTTACAAAAAGTAATTTTAAAACGAATTCCAAAAAAATATATTCTTTTAATATAAAAGAACCGGAATACGTTTCGAGAATAAAAATGAATTTCTCTATTTCATGACAAAAAAAAAAGAAAAAGTTGGAAATATATGGTTGAAGTTTGCGAATTTACATGAAAAGTAGATTTTCGAACGTCGAAGTAGAAAAAGACCTGGTTCAGTCAGGCACGCATACATTTTATATAAACTAATGAACTTTGACCTCGTTTCTTAAGCTTAATACTTTCACGCCTTTTCCTACATCGACAAATATCAGTTAATTAGAAAATCTCGTAAAAGCTGCTGAATATTTAATTCAAATTATAAATAGCGAATTAACTTTATTTGTAAGTAAATTATACTTGGAAATGCGTGAATACTAATTAACTTTGATTTCGCAGAACGCTTTCGAATTTTTGTTTAATTTTAATTAATATTTAGTTAAAATATGCTTTTCAGTATTTATATAACATTTAATTTTCCGTTAAAAATCTAAAATTCAAACTTTCAATTTCCAAGAAATAAAAATATATAAAGTCTAAAATTTTAATTACTTCAAATTTCCCTGGAAAAAGCTTCGCCTTCGCACTTCGCAAAAGTTTCAAATCAGTACTTTGAAAAATGTTTAAATTACATCCCCCGGCGGCGTGTGTTCGAAGTAAGACACACAAGCACTAGAAATCGTTCCTCTTAACGAACTCTTGAAATCTCCGCCACTTATAAAATCTCAATCCCCGCCGCGCGACCCGCAGCTTCTTAACCAAGTCCTTAACGAGTTCGACCCGCCCGGGGCGAGATCGCGAGCTTCTAAAGCTGACCGACCGGAAGCGCGGCTTGAGCTCCCTCGCTTTTTACAGCCGCGCGGGAATGGATAATCGGGCCGTATTTTCCGGCGAACAGTCGCCGCAATTACGCGAGATGGATGGCCGTTTCGCCGAGTCGCCGAGCTTTTTGTCGGCGGCGGGGCTACTTTTCCAGGCGGAGCCCGGGAGACGCTTCTTATCGAGTTTTTAGCGGCGGAGGCTTATTAATGGAGATCTATAAGGGGCGGAGAGGAGAAAAATACGGAAAATGCGGAGAGAGAAATCGCCCGGGAGTCGGGAGTTTCGTCGGGTTTATGTTTTGAAAGATAAAGATGAGTGTTTGAGAAATTTGATGGCAGTGTTTTTAATCTCTTCTGACCGACGTTCACGTATGACATGGACAAATATTGAATTTACGGTTGTGACGTGCCCTAATTTTTTTTTTATGAAATCGCCGCTGGCATTAACTACTTTGAATAAAATTCTATGAGAAGCAATCACGTTATTTAATTAAAAATTAATTTATGCCTATCATAGTTGCAACCGGAAGAAAGCAAAATCTGTCGCGACCGTTATTAAATTAAAAGTGTTATAAAAAAGTATTTATTGTGGATTGTTTCTATGGTAACTCGGTTAACCGGGGAATGAGAGCGGTTGGGGTTGGAGGTGGGTTATTTTTTAAATATATAAACGACTCCCACGCAATTTTTCATTCCAAATAGTACTAGTGTAATAAGAAAATATATACACTAGAAGAAAGGATATATGTCTGAATATTTTAAGTTTTTAGGACAAAAGAATAATAGATCCATGAAAAAACCATTTTTTTATTTGTGCTTTCATGGTGCCGGTCAGAAGAGGTTAAGGGGATTCATTTCTTTTTTAATTAGCTCGTTTGCTTTTACGATTTTATTATTTATTTTTTTTTTAATTGAAACGTTCAGCGAAGAGTCTTATTTTATCTTTAGTTATTGTTGAAAATTGAAATGCATTCGTCGATCGAAAAACAAAAACTGAATTATGATTGGAATGAACGTAATTCCATTATCGGATTCGATATCCGATTAATTTGACATTTCTCTCAAAATATTCATCAATCAAACGCAAATACGCTTTATCCCAACCATTGACGTCCAATTCAAAACAGACACCTTATATTCCTGATAATTTCTTTTAATTTGAAAAAACTTTCAAGATTTTTTTATTATTTAATCTTAAAATATATTAAAGAGATTTCCTTAAATTTAAAATTAAAATCTAAACACTAAAAGCTCCAGATAATTTAATATGAAAGCACAGCATAATTCGCGAAAAATCAGTGCTCACATTAAAAAAAAAAAAAAAAAGAAAGGGCTCACAACATCCCAGAAATTAAATGAACTCGCTCTCGGAGCTCGAAATGAATCCAGCATTAAGCGCGTCCGGCTCGCACAAAGCAAAAATTATGCTGATGATGATATAAACTCGTTACCTGAGCCCCGAAAAAAAAAGAAAGAATTCCGGACGCTAATTAGCCCTGCATCGCGTTTATTATTTCAATTAATGCAAGAAAGTGCCTTTGGAGGCGTAAGATAGGCTCGCTTTTGATTAGGGAGATTAAAATTTGATGAAAAAAAAAAAAAAATAACTCGCGGCTCTGCTCGCGCAGAAGTGAAGGCAAAGGGCAGCTGGAAAGTTCACGAAATGCTGCTTTGTTGTGAATTAGTAAAGCTTCATTATCCGCACGGAGAAAATCTGGAGGTAATTAGAGCCTTTTTCACGTAATTTTTAATTGGTTATTTAATTTTTATTACTGTTCATTTTGGATGTATAATAAAAATTTTGAATTTGTTAAGAATTTTTCATTCTTCTTTTTTGGAAATATTAAATTCGAGTCTTTTTAAAATAATTTAATATTAAACTAAGCTTGGCTTGATTCTCAAACGCAAAAATCTCGCCTTCAGTTGCATTTTAATAACAAAAACCGACTCGCAACTTTGACAGAAATTAAATTTTTTCTCCCCGACAAGCTTTAACGGAAGAGGCGACGACGTCTTTTGTTTTGGTTTTTATTGCTTCGTCCTAAACGAAAGGGCGAAAGATACGATGCCAAAGCGGGTCGGAGCTTTTAAATTATTTTCTCCTCGTTTAATAATTAAAATTATCCTCCGGAGTGCGCATCTCGCTTACATAAAATTTTATTGCCGAGCCGAAATTGCTGTACCATCTGCCGCTCTGGCCTAAAGGGATTCTCGTCGCTCTTTTTTTTTTTTGCGAGAGGTTTTGGAGTTTCTCCGAGTGGAAATGGCGGGAATAAAGCGAGCGGCGAGACGCGTTTAATTCAATTTAGATGACTCGGTTTGAAGTTTTCTATTGTAATGGCGGTCGATCGTAAAACAATGGGGCGTTTTATGGACGGCTTTTTATAACATCTGTAACTGCTAGTTTCCTTTGTTGTTTATGGATTTTTTTTTTATGAAATGGCGATAAATGAGGGTGTTAATTTTTCTTGATATCGCTCGTTATTTTTAATGAAATTTTTTAGAGAATTTCAGCAATAATATGTCTTGAAATTTTATCCTTAAAAAGTTTTATATTTTTTATTTAAAGCCCTTTGAAAAATTATTTAAATCTACTTTATAAAATCCTCTTTCAGCGTAGAAATATTATATTCAAGTAGAAGCGAATACCATCAGTAGCTTTTTTGTACAAAAAACCCGGTTTCAAACCATTTCGAATGATTCGATTGAACAAAGAGAGCAATTTTTTAATTTTTAACTCCCCGCAAAGTCGTCGTAGAGCCAATTCCTCCCACTCAAATTAATTAACCTAATGAATCGAAATGATCGACGAAATTCCAAAGTCTCGGAGACGAAGAAGGAATCCGTCGAGAAAAACGATCGACGAGAGAGGGAGAATTCCCGATCCCGTAAGAAGGAAGAGCGCTCGCCTAATCCTTATTCGATCGACGCGAAATCCGGCGCTCGGCTCGCTCTGAAAATCCTGCAAAAAGTAGGTTAGAGACCCGTTGAGCGCCGGGACTTTCTTTTGCATTCTGTTCGAGTTGAATTTTTCGTTATTTTCGTTCAGAGGGGATGGAAGGGTCGGGTTGTAACCTTCTTTTAATGGTTTTGCTCCTTTTCGCCGAGTATTGTTAACGGGTACGTATGGCAGGTGAAGTTTCTTCTAAAAGGTTTTACGGAGATTTTCAGAGAGATTTTGAGCGTAGCTTTTTTTGTTTCTTGATAAAATTTTTGAATATTTTAAGATTTACTAGAAAATTCGTTTGATGAAATTTTGGATAAAAGCAGAATTTCATTCTCTTCCTTAAAAAATTGATGGGCTGGAAAGTGAAGTCAGTTTATTCGCGATGTGATTGGCTGATCAGTTTATTCGTGATCTGATTGGCGGAAAAATAGTAACCTCAATATCATTAAATGGCCGAGGGAGAATATTGAAATTACGCAAAAGAGACAATGGAATTATCGCTTCACTGTTCAAATTTTGACGTTCATTGCAATGCCTATTAATCCATATTCCATTCGAATCATGGCACTCTCTGCTTATATATCAATGAAACCTTGCTTCCATCATAAATTAATTTGGTTTACAGCGTTATTGCATCAAGTATCATCCAATTATCTTTCCCTCTGCGAATTATTCGAGGGAAACAAATAAATGGCGATGATTAATTATAAACCAATTATTACGACGTTGAAACGACGCTCGTTAGCAACGTGTTGCGGTTCTTCTCTCGAAATTAAAAACTGATAAGAGAGCAACCGCCGAGACCCGCTTTTGTACATCGAAAAAAAGGCGAAATAAGCTTTTTCCCAATAGCTTTAGCATATTTACATAACCGTTTTACATAAATATCGCCGTAACTGTATCGATGTACAATATAAAGGGAGGTAAATCGGTGTACTTCGGCGTAATTGGGGTTCGTGAATTTTATTTTCGATATTATGTAAGCGAATTAAATGTGAGCTTCCCAAATGCGCGTTTCGTTTATGCGCCATAAATGAAATAGGCTCTTGTATATAGAAACTGCGGAAAATAATTTTTTATTGCGCTTGTGCGAATTTATTTTTAAGTATAGTTATACAGTTACGTTTGACTTCTTTTTCATTTTACTTTATTTGTTTGACAATTAAGCAAATCAACGTTTATCTCTTTTTTGTTTATTAAGTTGGCTTAGATTGTTTGTAAAATTACCTTGAAATTTGAATAAAAGTAACTGGATCAGAACTAATTCGTGCACATATCTGTACTGTCTGATGATATTAGCTTTAAATTTTCTTTTTATAAGAGAAGCGAATTCTGTAATTATACTTGCTTTCATAACAAAATTTTTGTCTATAGTCTTTTGAATCACATTAAATGGAAATGCAAATGTAGGTGCGCAATATCCACCTTGCGGCGGGAATTCTAGATTAACCTCTTTCTATATAATGACTTCTGGGTCAGCGCTTACCATTGCAATAATAATATTGCAAATAGAGGATATAATTACTAAATAGTAATAGAAATAGTCCATGATTGTATGTCGATGAGATAAATCATTAATGAATAACTAATCTTTATAAACAAGGACATTTTAAAAGTATTAAATAAAGATTTATTAACAACAGCAGACTAAAGTGAGTTTGGCAAACGAGAAAAATAAACATTTTATGCAAATGCATTTCCGCTACAAATCCTACGTACACAATATAAGTCCGAAGGTATTTTCCTCAAGAAAGAAGATTACAGTCGCCGATCCGAAAAATCAACCCAAAAAGTATACTTGTCGAATAAGCCCATAAAAATCCTCTCTTCGCAAACTGATTCGTCTGACTAATCCCAGCCGTTACTACTCGCCGCTACCCCTTTCGCCCTCGATCCTCAAGTACTACAAAAAAATAAAAGCGCCGAGCCCCGACGCAAAATCCGCACCTGCCTCAGCCTTGAAAAACTCCACCCCCCGTCACCGAGCTCCGATGGACTCGGCCCGGCTCTCGGGGGGATATCGTGTCGTTGGCCGCAGCTCCTGGGCTTCCCAGCCGCGGGGGCTGTCCTACTTTTCGCGCGCGCTCTCTCTCTCCTCCGCGCTCCGTCCACTTTCGCGCGCGCTCCTTTTTCCAGCCGCCACCGCCGCCGCCGCCGGGGCTTCGGCATTGTTCCGATCGCGCAATTTGCGGACGCCCGAACTGCTTTGTTCTCCCCGAGAGAGAGAGAGAGAGAGAGAGCCCCGCCTTTTACGGCCGCCGCTCGTTTGCTTTTCTGTGCCTGCGGGCGAGGAGCCGCGCTTTCTTTGGGAGAGACGCTGGGGGAGATTGGGGGAGGGGGGGGACTGCCTGCGTTTTTGAGATACATGATGGTGTAGTGTTCGATTTTGATAAGGGAATTTTTAACGAAGATGCTTGGGGAAGCGTGAGTAAATAAATTAGAAGTAGGAGAGAAGAGGGTCGTAAGTTAGTCTGTCGTTTTCTTTGTTTGCGGTAGGTAGTTTAGTTTTCATTAGATCGGGTAACTTGGTCAACGGTTGCTCGTTAATAAGAATTGCGTCAGCAAAATAAGCCTCTTCGTTTACTTACGGTTAAATTCAAAGTAGAAATTTTTCAGCAGTCTTTGTCGCGTTGATCAAAGATTCACAAGGAAAGTTTGAAAAAAGCCTCAGCAAACAGTGTCGTTCGAAGAATTGCATCAGAGTTCATGAAAACTGCGAACTTGGCTCGCGCGAGAACAAAAAAGAAAAACCATCGAAACGCGAATATTAACCCGATGGGAATCAGATTACGCAAACCTAATTTTTGTCTGCGCAGAAGCGGCGGGTCTCGGCCCGAAAATGAATTTACCGTCAGACAGGCGCGATTCGATCGAAAACGCGGCTCGCCCCGTCGCGTTTTCATCGAAACGCCGCGGCCGAGGTTAAATTTCCATTTCGAAGCGTCAACTTTAATGAATAAAACATGAATATTTTTTAAGCGCCCCCCGTACAACTACGCAGTGAATTTCCGCGAACAAGAGGAACGCCATTACACGTCGCGCGCGAAACGAAAGCCATCGGCCCCCCCCCCCCCCGCGTAAATTAATCAAGCCGGTCCTCTTTAGAAATTTTCAGAGGCCCTAGACCAGAGCGGCCCGTTGGAAAGTAACTTTATTGCCGCCGGGGAGCGGCGCTTCAAGTTCGTTACACGCGTGTTTCGTGCTACGGGAGTGTATCGGCGACGGTGTATATGCGCAAAGCGTCGAAACTTCCAGTGGCTGTCGACGAGTCCGAAAAGCGGAGGGGGGGGAGGCGGTCGAGGGTCCTTTATGCGATTTCGGAGCGCTGTTCGCCGCCGTTGAGTAGTCGAGCTTTACTGTTGAGGATTTTTGGAGCTTTGATTGTTGTTTTTTTTTTTTTTTTGGGATTTCAATTGTGAGTTTTTTGTTGGAGCTCGGATTTTTGGTGTTTAACGTTGGGTGTGATTGAAATTCAGTTCTCGGACAGGATGAATCACTCAGAAATATGGGTATACTTCTCAAGGGTTGTTACGGAGACAACTTTTTTATTTGTTTATGTACAATTGAATAGAGAAAATTATGATTTTACTGAATTCTTTTTTCTACCGTAAATTATTGATAAAGCAGTATATTTTCAAGCTGGACTTAAATGCGGTAAATCCCGATTCGTTAATGTCAGTAATTAATCGCCATTATTTACTGTATTTTAAATCATTAGGCCAAATGAAGCAGTTTTCATCGAAAATAATGGCCTTTACTTGAAATTCTTAGGAATTATTGTTAATTGCAGCACTGGTGCAATTAAACTGACTGTTATTTAACTAAAGCTTAAGCTCCTCGATATAACAACCAATTAGAGTCCAATTAAAGCACAAACAAATTACATCAATTAATTAAACACGTTTTTGCAATTCAAGCAAAAGGCGATACATTTTCACCGAGGATTAAGGCCAGATCTATGCGCTGAAATTCGCTAGAAATTTCGTATTCGACCCGAACGACGAACCTTTTCAAAATATTCGACGATTTATAAAAAGCAGCGCATAAATTTCATTATAGCTATATCATAAACTTCGCGCACAGTTTTACTCCATCTCTCTTTCTCTCTCTCAACTTTTTCGCGTAAACACAAAACAGCGCGGCGTCTCGACAAATTGCATCGATTCTGCCGACGAGAGTTTTGCAAATCCATGCGATAAAAGCGGAAGCGGCAGAAATGATACTTTATCATATTGGCGGAAAGCCGGCCGATAAAAGTCCTAAAATAAAAGTTCGAGCTTCCCGAATCGTCGGATTTATCTATACATAGAGGAGAGAGAGAGCCTGGATATGAGAATATTCTGCGTGGGTGACTCGCGCGTTTTCCGGAGGAAAACACGCAAAGGATTATGAAGTGGTATTTCGGGCCCTTTTGTAATTTGCGTCTGCAAAGGATATTTTTTCCGGGATTGAAAAAGGCTGACTTAGTTTGAATGCGTTAGAATTGCTTTGGGTTGGAAAGAGGATACTGAGATTTAGTGTGAAGGCTTTTTGGTTGTAAAAGGAACGTAGTTGAATGGGGGCTTTTGACTTTCTAGCTGCGCAGTTTTGGAGTAAGGTCGAAATAATTCAAAAAGAAATTAAACTTTTGAATAAAACATGGAAAAATCATTTGAGAGAATATTGTTTAAATTTACTTTAAGCGTCTCCTTTTTTCAATCAACAGTGTATAAACTGATTTATTTCGTCATTTTATAACTGTAATAGTCTTTATTTTACTGTATCGATCTTCAAGTAAACTGATATGTATTTTCATTACATATATCAGTTTTTATTATAATTCTTAAAAATTCTTATAAACGAGATACTGCCATAAAAATTTCGATTTATGGAATGTTTACGTGACTGCGAGATATAAACTCTGCGATATAATAAGTTGATGGGCTATTCAGCAACAATTAAACTTTATCATGTCGTATATTTTATTAACATTGTTTGTTTATTTTACAATTTAATAGCTTTTATTTAAAAACAAAGAAATCTATGACATTTCGAATGCTTTTAAAAAACCTTTAATACACGTTGCATTTTTTAATAGCACAGAAAAGCTTTTGCGCATTTGCAACAACAAAATATTCTCCTGTTTTTGGAGTGAAATTTCAACAAGCTCGCGAGAACGACAAGGTGATCTCGAGCTCGCAACGCAGAAGCTCTCGCCGCTGCTGCGTAAAAGCACCTCCCGCTGCGCAAAATTCCCCCCTCCGTATCCTTGCAACAATTTGTAAATATTAACGTTCGATCGCGACAATGCCTTTCACTTTATTAACCTCTGCCCCGTCCTCGATTTTTCCTCTCCATTCTCTCGCTCGAAAAAGGACAGCCCCACAAAAAGAGGAGACGAGCCATATAATACGAAATAACAGTTTGCGCCGAAAGCGCAACTCGATATTGCGAGTGTCTGAAAGGTCCAGAAAGTAGTTGCCGCCGCCGCTGCTGCTGCTGCTGTCAGTGTCATCGGCTTTTATTCGGGTCGAAAATAGAGCGGAGCAGAAATCCAATCGCCAAACAAAACGGATTGCGATCCTCTCCCCCCTCGAAAAGCTTTCACGCCTCTCGCAGGGACGAGACGCGCGGGAGATGATTAGATTATGGAAAATGTTTGGCGACGACGGACGGATGTCTGGGGATAAATAGAGGAGAGGCTCGATTTCCCGGCGATGCTTTATGGGAGACGACGGATTGGAACTATCTTGTGTCTTCGGGGTTGCTTCGAGGGAAGCTTGATTCCGGGCGAGCTTGCGGTAGCTTTCTTCGAAGAGGAATCGTTTGCAGCGGATATTTTGGTTTTTCGAGTGGTGAAATTTCGAAGGAATGATGATTTTTAAGTGAAACTTTATATTTTTTGCTGCCACAAAATCTTTTTTACAATAATTACAAACGTTTGTTCTTTTATTTAAATTTATTTTTTTTTTCATATTTTTTTGAGTAAATAAAAGCTTAATTTTTGAGCATAAATTTCTTTTAACGACAAAATGAAAATTTTATTATTCATTATAAAAGTAATGAAAATGTTATTATTTTTGAAGTTATTAAAGCGCTTCACGACAAAAAAATCGAATGGCTCAATAAGAAATTTATTAGCGCTGTAAACCCGTCAAAATTTTGCAACCCCTAATAAATTTCTTAATCACACCCCATGAATCAGTCCTCCCCCCCCCCTCTCCACCTTTAAACTTTTTAAACGTTCAAACAAACCGCCTCGCATTAACCGTTAAACGAGAAAATTATTAAAAAAAAAAAAAAAAAAAAATCCCCGGACTTTCGCCGCGCCGCCCCAATAATCGACTTAACCCGGTTGCGGCCGTAAATCATTAAACTTGGCGCGTCAGCGATTGCGATAAACATTTTTGGCCCGTATTGTGGAGATTATCGGGGCGCACTCGATTACGTCGATTATTTCGGGGCCATTGTTAGTCGCGGGCGAAAATGCCTTCTTTTGATTTAATTACGGCGCGAAACGCTGGCCTGAATGTGTTTAGCTCGGGCGATCGAAGCTTCGGGAATCGTTGAAATTCTGCCAAATTTTTGGGCGGAGAGAGAGAGCGGAATTTCATATTCTTGTTTGCAGAGGCCGATGTTTGTTCCGCGATTTATTTGCTTTGCATTTTTTTTTTTTTCGTTGCGCGAGAATTATTTTTGCAGATTGAATTTTGAAAGTTAAAAATTCAGTTGGCCGTCGATATGAAAATGAATTTTTGCGTGGTATGAGGAAATGAAATTTTACTGCTATTTAATGATTTATTAAACTATCTGTACTTGAATATGTAACAATAAGAAAGAAATTTTTTCTCTATTGATTCTTTTGTGGTATGCATGTATACAAGGAAGTACAGTTATAGTTAACAAATACTACAATTCAATATTTTTAAAATATTTTGTACTAGAAATAGTAAAAATTAAATATTCAAGTGAATTGATCGCTGCGTGTTTGTTTGATATCTACATATTTAGATTGTTTGATAAAATCTAAATAAACCAATAGTTTTTATTTTTTCCCATTAACAACTGTTTGATGATTTTACTTTAATCCTTTTTTTTCTGCGCAAAAATTATTTTCGATTAAAAAGTTTCCCTCAAGTTAAAAACGATATTGTCGAAGGAATTATAGCATTTCACTTTATTAAGCTTACCCAGAACCGAAGCTAAATGAACGAGAAAATTCTTTCCCCTCGAGCGCCGACAAAACTATAAAAAGCCGTAGATTAACTTCGCGAATTTACTTTTAATTTTGCGCGAAGTTTGTCAACGGAAGCAATTAACTTACAATTCCATCTGAAACTTTTCCCCGAAGCGAACGAAATTGCAGCCGCGCCGCTCGGAAAAATCTCCAGAAAAAGGAGGAGGAGAGCCGCGCGCGCCCCACCCCTTTCCTTACCACGCCGCCACAATCGTCGGCAGGAAAAGCGCGCCGGAAACAAAGGCGGAAATCCGAAGATCGATATCGCGCGCCTAATCTCAAAGGAGGCGTGAGAGAGAAGCGCCAGCTGCGACGATAAACCCCGGAAATTTACACGCTCGAGCAGCCTATATATATCTACGTGCGGTATATATATATATATATATATAGTACGGGAGAGCGTGCATATGCAAATCGGAAAATTTGTGCCCGACTGCTCCCTTTTGCGCGGCGCGGCGGCTCCCTTTCTTCGGCCGCGGCCTTTACGAGCGAAATGTTTCGCAGTTAAACGTACACGCTTTCCCGGGCGGAATCGAATTTTTACGAGGACGCGGGGGTATTAAGCGGAAATCACTCGGAAAATTTTCAGCGACGTCGCCCGGAGGGGGAAGTAATGGGCGGTCGTGTTTGAATTGCGCGACGGTCTTGTAAACTTACGATTCCGGGGCTTCTCGCGAACGGCACGTGGGAATATAATAATTTTGGACTATTTTACGTAGCCGTTACGTTGTAAAATTCGACGTTTATTTTAGACTGCTCGGTGAAGGCTCGAGGTTTGGACGAAAAATCAAGTGTTTAAACTATATAGTTTTTGTGACCACGACAGAAAAGACTCAAATGCTAAATTTTTTTGAGTTTGTTATTGCAATACTTGCAGTTTTTTTTAAAAGAAATCAAATAAAACCAAAAACAATGTATTGACAATTTATAAAAAAGAAAACATACAAAAAGCAAAATCAAAAATCCAAATTTAATCACGTCAAAATATTTACACGTCCTTTGAAAGCGATTAAATTACGAATTTAATGGATTGGCGCTGTAACCGCATATTATTTGCATCTTCTGTATGTATAATGTATTCAATCATGTAGATCTTAGATTTGCCCATACATATGCATGTCCATTCTCCTAATATCTTGGAAGCTTGGAATTACGAGAAAAATATAGCAGCTCCCTATTCTCATTTCGCTGAACAGCACTTTCGCAAAATAAGTAGAATGAGTTTAGTGTGTTAAGACTAATGTATACATGTAATACATCTTATTTTCTGATAGTTAACCTAAATTCGTTTAGGTTCAATAACCAGAGTTTAGAAAATTGGAGTCTTAAGAAAGTAGAACTAAGGATTTCACATGAATATTAGACAAATTATAGATATTAACATTAAAGAGATACTTTAAGGTACAACAGAAGTGTAAACAGTGACGAAAAGAAAATATTCTAAGCTTATCGTTAGTTGACAAATGATTTCGGGTACGGATATGTAAGGCAATCACTTTTCTGTCAAAGGTAGTTTCTTATAAAAGCAAAAGTACAATAAACATGAAAAATGCAGCAATTAATTTTGCCATCCGAAAACTAAACAAAACGCCTCGAGCCGACAGCAAAAACCGAAACTAATTTCAGAAACGCCCATCACCCGGCTGCCGGAAGTCTCTCGAAATTTCGAAATAATCAAATCGTCCCGAAAAGAAAAACCCTGCCATTCCCTCAGTGTTTACGAAACTTTCAAGGCTCTCTCTCTCTCCATTTCCCGATTGGACTAATTGATATAGGGCCACCCTTTTCCCGTCGCCGTCAGTTCTTCGCGGATTTTTCCTCTTCCAAGGAGTGACGTTTGGGAGGGGGGGGCACACCGGAAATAACAAAGAGACAGGCAAGATGGACAGTTGGTGGGCAGGAATTTGCAGGGAAGGTGGAGGAAAGCAAGAAATTTTTTGGTGTGAAATTTCAGAAGTCACCCGGTGTCTCCTTGGGCGAAATGCTTTCTGGGAAAAAGCGTCGTCTGCTCGCGTGTCGAGTTATTGCGGCGCACTTTTAGCTGCTGTTCTTGGTATTGGGTTAGTTCTAAATGCATAATATAATGAAATATTATAATGTTCACGTTAAATCATGTTAAAGTCGTAATTTTGAGGTTAGAGTGGTATAAAGAATCTATAATTTATTTTCTGAAAAAGGAGGAGTACCCATAATTAAAATATTCACTAAATTTTCAGAAATAATAAGAAAAAATAGTTAATAATTAATTTTTCTTCAAAACGAAGTACAGTTTTATAAAAAATATACCCAAAATTTAGGAGCATCTGCAACGAGACAATAAAAACAACCAACCACTAGCAAGCATCGCTTTTTTCCCAAGAATTCCCTCGAAAAGAAAAAACCAACGACCCTTCATCCCTCGAAACAAAATTAACTCGGACAAATCCCGCCAACACCACGACGACGCATATCCCGTCCCGGCGAAGAAATCGAAACCCCCGTCGCCACATAAAACCTCCGGGGCTCTTTACGTGCAGCGACCTAAGACACCCGCTGCCATTCGAGCTGCGCCGAGCGACACGTGCGCCGAGCCGCGCGGCTGCGCGGCCCCAAAAATTCCGCCATCGGCAGGAGAGCAGCAGCCAGCTTTGATGGATCGGCGCGGGGGGGAAGGCTATAAGCGCGGCGACGGAGATTCCAGGCGGGTTTGCGCGGGCATTGATTTTCCGCGGACACACTCTGCACGCGCGAAATTGATGGCAAAGGGTTGACACGGGGAAATTCCAGGAGTAATCCGACGATCGGCCGAGTCTCGGGTGGGATTTTTTGATGAATTGACGTTTCGCTACGAATATGGACGGGGTGGGGGTCTGCCGAAAGGGTAAACGGGAGTCTTGCCTTTTTTATGCTGGGTAAACAAATGAATTGTAGCGCCGAACTTTGTTGTTATAGATATCGCGGATGAGAAATGACTCATCGTTGCAAAGGAATTCGCAATAAACTGAATATTTTTAAGAAACCCTATATTTTGTATTGCGAAGATGTGATTTAAACTTAATTTGTTTTCTTTGGTTTTACTGAATAATAAATAATAAGATTCGGTTTTTTATCGCGAAAGAATAGACTAAAGACGTTTTGTCTTAGACGGGAGTTGCGCATGCGCCTCAGGCTCTGGGGAGCATAAAAGGTAAACAGAAGGAATACAAATACACTTGATTGCGCACTTCCATAAACACAAAATCTCTGGTGCGTAATTGATGATATACAGCTTCTATTTACTACCTAATCCGAATTTATGGCCTTTTATAAAATGAATAATGAATAGTGGTTTCAAAAATTTATTATCTTAATTTTTTATTTATTTTTTTTTTACAACAACAATTTTACGCGTGAATAAATTCTGCATCATACATTATCTTTGACATACGATAAATTTGACATTTATTGAATGAAATCATGAATAATATTCGATAATTTTTAAGACACCGAAAGTCATAGTGTAAAATGCACCGATTATTTATTAACAGTCAGTGACTTCATCACTCATTTAAACTATCATTAAATTGCGTGAAGTTTATTATTAATGCCTCTGTTACATGCACTCAATCAATTAATTTTTATTTGCTTTTGGCATGCTTTCAGTTAATATCCTGCTTATTTTACAATGTAACAAAAGATTACGTAACGTTTGCGATATTCATTCTGTTATTACATTATTTGAAAAAATGATGTTCAGCATTTTTTTCTTTCTCTACCAACAAGTAATGGTTACTAAAAATTAACGAGGTTAGAAAAATAAAATCCTCGGCAAAAATTACGAAATATTATTTCATTGCGAAAGTAAAAGGTTATTTTTTAAAATAACTAACCGTTAAACATTTTCTTTTTTTTTTTTTCGAAAAACTATTTTCTACTTTTTCCGCTCTACCGAATTCATAAATATCCAGTACATACCTGAACAACCAATTAATCAGCAATATCCGTCCACCGAAAGCTCCGATGCAGAATAAAATTTCACGCTACACCGCAGACCTAATCAAAAGCAGCGGCGAGTCCGTTCATTCACAGCCAGCCCCTTACCCTCGTCTTACGCAATTCCGAATGAAACCCCCGAATCGTCGGCGCGAGACCCGCAAAAACGCCGTGTGGCGTGTGGCGATCTCCCCCGTCGACCCCGCGGACGGACGACGCGCAAAACAAGCGCAGAACGCGACAAAGAGCCCGGGAGAAGGTCGCGATCGAGTTCTTCCGGCCGCCCCTTCGTATCTTCCTTACCCCTATTGATCGGCGCTCTCTCACCGGCTCGCTCGCACAAAAACAACCTCGTCCCCTGCCCCCCTCGACGAGGCTTCAAACTCTAGAAAAAAACTGGCCGAGGAAACACTTACCGATCGCGAGAAGACACTGGAGACAGGAGGAGGAACTGCTGCTGGCCAGAGGAAGGTGTTCGCAGGTGCGCACTACTGTCGGCCCGTCAGCGAGAAGCGGCCATATTGGGAGAGCGGCGGCGTCGCGCCCCCAAGCGGACCATCCCCGAGTTCGGAGCTGCGTGTCGGCCACCCGCCAGTCAGGGGCTATTTTCCCGCGATCCTTATCGATTGACGAGGCCGACGGGTAAACAGAAGGCCTGCGGCTGCGACGCACTTACTTTTCGGGTTTTCCCGCGGCTCCGATATGGGATTTCTTTTGGCTTTGTTAAGAACGGGCGATCGGGGCGGAGGTGGACGAGGTCGACGTTCGGGGAGGCGAGTGGAACGAACGGGATGAATCTGGTTGGAACTGGATTGTCGGTGCGCTATCGGTGTGCGCCTGTAAATAAGGAAGACGCGACGTTTGAAAAAGGAAGACAGGGTGGTTTTCTGGGTTGGGTCAATGACACTGGTAAGGGGACTGGATTGATAAGGAGATTATCGTGATAATCTGTCGAATGATAGATTTTTTTGTGATATTGAAGAAGTGTTTGTTAGAAATTTATGACGATGAACGAGTATTTAGCTAGCTCCTTTAATGACTTTATAGTTTTTGAATTATTTTTTAAATTTTTATTATTTTTTATCGATGAAAGAATTTTTTGTAAAAAACGCGAGTTTTTTTTATTAGCTGCAATGTAATAAACATACTCGTACAATAGTACAAAAACAATAATTTCTTACTAGCTTTATTATTTCATAAATTTCTAGCTCTGTTTTTAACGGATCCATAGAAAATTTTAATTTCAAACAGTTTTAAAGATTTTTCTCCCCGCACAATCGTAATAATGGGAATCAGCACATTGAGAGTAATAAGATGTTCGCGAATGTGTGTTACTTAGTTTTCTGGAGCGGACGTAAGGAATCAACAAGGAAAAATGGGCTTTCGGAAAAAATTTGACCTCCTTAAGTGAGGAAAAAGCTAAGAAAAACACGGTCAAAGTTCCTGAAACGGCGAACGTTTCGTATATCTGTACATGAATTTGTATAAGTAGCCGCCTGCCGACTCAACTCTACCGTCGTATATATTCAGTCATACAATTCTTATTGTATTGAATTTCTCCGCGATATTTCCTTAAATTGTTCTTTTTATTAACTTTATCAAATTTTGTTTGTATTTTCATGAAGCAATAGAAAATCTAATGCAACCTTACACAGTCATGCATGAAACTAAAATTTGTAGTATGAAAATTTTAAAAGTTGTAAAATTTAAGGACTGGCAACTTTACCCGCCTATAAATTGTTATGGCAAAGTAAATTGTTACGGAGAAAAATATTAAGGAAAAAAAAAGAAAATATCAATGCAAAAAATAAATATTTACTTTTCTTACATTTTTGATGGTAAATTACACACCTGTACACAAATCTAATTAAAGACGACAAAATAAGCATCATCAAATCTGTTCCTTCAATATATAAAATAAAATCCAACATCTCTCTTTCCAATTAATGCCCGTAATCGCAACATTTTGAAACCTAATTTATATCAGCATCCCTCGAACCCCGAAATTTCGTCCCAGTAACGAAAGGGTCGCCAAAGATAAGGGAAACCCGGCCCCGATCTATAAATTAGGGCCACGGCGGGGTCGCGAAAGTCATCGGATGAACCCGGCAAGTTCAGCCAGCCGAGTTTCGCAAGAAAGCGATTACGGCTTGCTGCCCAGACACTTGTTTCGATCATTCGCTCGTTTCAATTAAAGGACATATATCCCGCGTATCAATCGTCGTCGGGGGGAACGGAAAAGGGGTACAAAAATAACGGAACACGAATTTGAATCGGAGTCCGGGCATTATTAAAGTTTGATTGGCCGAGGGGAAAGTTTTTTATTTGACCTACTTCCGGCTTTTAATCGACCTGCTATCCGTAAAACGACGCGATCCCGATGGTTTCCCTTTGGCGGATTATTCGTCTTGAAATTGGATTTGTTTTTCCGATGATTCACGGCAGCGGTGAGTTAAAGGTAAATTTCTGGATGGTCACGGCTGGAATCGATATTCTGCACCGCCGAGGGAAGTTTTGCTTTTGCGGGATTCGATTAGAAATTACGATGAGTAAATGAGCGTAACAGTTATTTATGTGTCAAAGTAAAAATCTATACTACTGTAACCGGACTTTTGATGCATCAATAGTAGGAAGCACAGAAGCGTGCACCTCAATTGTGAAAGTTACACTCTGTTGTTGATTTATTTTTCTTCTTCAAACTTTATAAATACTTGCGCGTAATGAAGTGTGTATTATTAAATGTATATTAAAATATTTTCAATGTAAAGTTGCTTATGTTTAACTGTTTATGTCGATTAATACTTCTACAATTTTTCAATTTCTTGAAATTCCCTTTATATTAATAAAGTATTATACAGAAAAGCGAAGTAAAAATGAGAATTGTGTAAATTTTTTACTTTTTTACTTTTACGAAACTTTATTTACCTTAGAAATATTTGTATAAATATAATTTGCTCATTTTGCATACAAGAAAACTAAATGAAAGCTCCGATTCATTTTATTCCAACATTTTTCGTCAAGTTAGAAAAACAAGACTCGTTATACACTGAAATTGAGAATCAGAAATAAAAATTGTATCATAATATATTTCGCTGAAAAACTATCCATTTCTGATGAAAGAAAATATTGCCAGTGAATATGGATGGCTTTGTTTATTCCCGAGATTATTTCATTTCTTGTCCCGGAAGTTTGAATCCGTAAAAAACTCTATTTCAATATTACTAGAGAAATCCATCGCGCTTAGCGCGTACTATTTTCTTTTTTTCAGGTTACTATTTTTCCGTCAATCAAATCACGAATAAACTGATCAGCTAATCACATCACGAATAAACTGACTTCACTTTCCTGACCATCAATTTTTTAAGGAAGGACAGATCGCGAAATAAGTAAAATATTCTTTCTTATTTAGCAAACGTATAATTTCTCTAAATTAGACGTTTTCTCATTTTCGCGCATTTCAAAGAGAATATTTTCTCAGAAATTATGGAAATATATAAGATAAATCCGACTACCTTTAATCTCGTTTCATAAACAAAAGGTCCTCAACGGAATTTCCTTGCCTTATATTAAATCAAGGCCTTCTGTATCCTTACACGCATATTAAACATCTTCGACACGAATTCTCTAAGAAGATAAGACCGACAGCTGCGCTTCTCTCATTTTCTTAGAAAGTAATAAGGGAGGGTTGCTTTCGCGTGCTTATTTATTAAAGCGACGCAGTCACGAACGCGTTTAACACGTGCAAAACTAATTATCACAAAAATCCGACTTATTAACGAGCTAAAATATTAATATCGATAATCTCATAATCTATTTGATTTTTAAAACAGTTTTTATAATTAGGTTCTTCTATATGCTATTGTTGTTTTACAGACCTTTTTGAGTTAAGTTTTTTTCTATTTTGTAGAATTTACACTATTTAATTTATATTAGCTCAATTTTATCTCATCTTTTTTTATTTGTTTGTTTTGACTTACTTATTTCGCTCCAGTTTTCTTTTCTTTGATTTTTCCTTATTAAATTCTTGAAGCGCGATTTTTCATTTTTTTTTCTTCGCATTTTCAAGCTTTCACTTTTCTTTTATCTTCTTTCTTTTTATATTCTTCATTTCAACACTATCCATTTTTTATTTTCATAAAATTTTGCAATTGATTTAAATTGTCATACGTTTATCTATAACTTCTTAGGAGGAAAGGAAAAATGCGACTGTGGGTTAATTTGATCACTCACTCACCCATACTCTTATTTTTTTATATTTTAAAAGATTCCAGCGGGCCCTTCTCATGTTTACAAAAGAGTAAAGCCGTGCCCTTACACGTAATAATATTTAGATGTTGCATTTAGTGTTTTCAAAAGAAAAATTAATCACAGCGAGACAAACATTTTTTTTATTCAAAAAATAATTAAAAAATACTTAATAAGGGAAAAATATGTGTTGTATCATTATTCAAAATGAGAATTATAATTATTGAAAGCACGATTGTCCTTTATCCAATAAGAAGAATTTTATTCTTTAATATAAATTTTTTATTTTCTTACTTTTAACATAACTTACTACCATGTTATAATAATTTTAGCATAAATGCAAAACTTATTTTAGATATTTTAAAAACTGTTAATTGTTGTTATTATTTGAAAACTGCAGTTTCTTGTGATTTCCTAGTGATATATTCACATTCATATTGGGCACGCCTTTGAAACTTCTTAATTTACTACTATAGAGCTATAAAATATTAGGAAACTTTTTTTCAGACCTTTTCAAAGCGACTTATTTTTTATTTGGCCTTAGCAAAAGAAAAAAGTCTGCTAGTTCTTTGTGATATTCGTGAAAAATTGATATATTTTAAACTTATCCGTAATAAATATACAGTTTAATCATAAAATAAACGTAGTACCTTCTTTTATATATCAAACCTGTACCTTCTTTCGATTAATCAAACTCTTACATAGTCTAACCTCAAAATAATATCTTTCTAAAAATAGTCGTCACTCCAGCGACTAAGTAATCGGCTTCCGAAGACTTTCCTAGCAGTTTTGAGGGTAGACAGAATCCTTAAGTGTCGGAATCCTTTAAGGGGCTCCGGGGGGAATGTAGAGAAGTCAGTCACTCGTGTCGTTGCGGTTCTGCGAAGCGCTCCCGAGCGCAAGAGGGAGAGAGACAGAGAGAGGGAGAGAGAGAGAGAGAGAAAGCCGCAAGAAGCCCGCGGTGGTTCCTTCTGGCTCCATTGTAATTAATACAACTTCATTTGGCTTTATGACTCCTTTTGTTGCGTGCATGGCACAGTTGCTTGGAAGAGCGAATTCGCGCACACCGTTTCGAGCTGTACTCCTCCTCTTGTGTCTTATTTTTGCCTGGAAACACATTGTTAACTGTCAGGCGTTTGAGCATTTTCCTTCTAAGAAAAAGACGAGATGGTTTATTAAAATAAACTTTGTTTTTTAGGTAAGTATGCGCGTAGGTACACCGAGAAAAGAATTTAATACTTCAATGACACTGTCATTGATTTAATAGAATCTGTACTCTTAAATTCACACAACTGAATATACTATTAATTTAACAGTACACAGATTGAAATAAAAGTAATACCATTGAAATAAGCGGGTCTTAATTTAAATCAATAATTAGTAGATTTCTAAAATAAAAGAACTTGTTTTAAAGATTAAAAAAAACATTCAAATAATTAAAACAGTAAAATATTCATTCAAAGAAATATTTATTAAAATAATAGTCAAAAAAATTTAGTCGATAAAAAAGTTGTTTGACTTAAGCAGAACATCTTTAAGAACATAATTTTTTGTTTCGCATATATTATGATGTACGTAAAAGACTATGAGGGTTAGTGAAAACGTAAACATTATTTCTCTCACATTGTAAGAAATGTGTAGAAGGTATAAGTTTACACCATGTGACTAAACAAAAGTGCGTTCAAAACGACAGGCTTTTGCACGACTTTTGCGAGAACCGATAGGTGGTTGAAGGATCTTAGGCAGGAATTTACCTGATGCAAGTGGCCAAGTTTAAGTTGATTAGTATTATAAGACCGCATCGATAGCCTACTTCGTATATAGTAACAGCGTTTAAATAAAGTATACTGCGAAAAAAATGTTAAAGCGAGTATTACTTCCGTCTATCCGAAAGTGTCTGAAAGTGTTTTAAAAATGTATAAAAAATAATTGCGAATTTAGAAATTAAGTTTCAATGTAAAAATCAGGCTGTAAGCTTAGGAGGTCACTGAGAGATATAATACAGAAATTCGAAGCAGTTTGAATTAATATAAATTTAAATTCAATCAATAAGCTTAGCCTGTTAAAACAACAGACCTGTACCGTAGAATTAATTTTGTTCATCCTACCAATTTAATGTGATAATTAATTGTGTTCATCCTACCAATTTTTTGTGGATAGTTAATGGTAAAATTCCATTGACTCAATCAGATTTTTTTCTCAGTGTAGGTAAGTATGTGCGTAGGTATTATTCATATTGGTACTCTAGAGATGCCGGATGCTGGATCATAGCGAATGTTCAATGAATAATTTAATATTCAGTAATCGAAAAAGAAGCGTTACGAACTTTGTCTATTTATTTTTTACGATTCCCTGTTTAATTAGAAAAATTAATTAAATCCAGAAATTCTAAAAATATTTTATTTCGCTTGGATTTGACTAAGAGTAAAATATGGAAATGCACAGATATTTTTCTATATAAAACTTTCGCGTTATGAAAATGATTAAAAAGATTGCTTTTTTTTCCACGTTATGCTTCACCAAGTCGTATTGCATTTGACTAATGAATCCAATATTTTAAAATTCATTTTTAAATATAAAAGAATATTTTTTAAGCAAAATTTAATAATCCAGCTGCATTAATTCTTTCATTTCGCTGCTCTAATTCTGTTTCAAAACTTCTTCCTTTTTTTGAAACTGAACCAAATTAGCAATTTATCCCAGAAAAATATTTTCAGCCACGTCGCACTTCTTCTCCATTCCCGACGGCTCACACTTTTTCGGCTTGAACAAAACGTATGTAAACAAGCTTAGACAAAATTCATAGAAAAATGGTATACTCTCGCGATAAATCAAAATTGATATACGAGGATAATTCAGTTGTCCGAGAGCCAAGACTCTCCGGGGGAGTCGTTCCCGCTCATAGCTCGGAAAAATAGCTAGAGCCCGAGCGCGAGGTGAAACTTTTAGCCCGCGCAAGACGGCGGACGTCGGACACGACTTTGCTTTAAGGAATTGTTTTTGTGGTATTTGCAAAGCAAATTTTTCGAGGGTCTCTCTTTCTTCTTCCGCTTTCCCCCGAGAGAGAAGAGAGAGAATCTTAACGCATACGTAAATCGGAAAGAAGAAGGAGCCTTGAGACCGCTTTTTTTCTCTCTCCAGGCTCGGCGCATCCTTCATCATTTTATAGGCCGCGCGCCTTTTACTTCCCTTTTTTCTTGCCCGCGTTTATGCCTGTTTTTTGGTTTCGCCGCGTGTATTTAGGTCGAAGTACCGAGAGCGCGCGGTTTTATGGGCGCACGCGCCGCCAGTGGGAAAAAAATATAAAATATTACGGTCCGGCTGAAAAAAAAAGTAAAGAAAGGTCGTAAAATGGTATTATACTTTTGCTTTTATGCGAGACGTACTTCCAGGAAAAGTTTATTGAAAGAGATGCCGTGAGAGCCGCCGACTTTTGATATTATATTTTCGTTGGAAATACCTGTCGGGTGAATGAAAATTGTGCTTCTACGTAAATGTGTTACGATTCGTAAAGGATACTTTTACCCATTAATGATGAATACAAACTTTTAAGTGCGTACACTGCTTAAAACTTGTGAAAAATTGTCGATTCGTATCTTTTCGCGCGTAAAACATTTGCAATTCGAATGTTTAATAACGTCGAAACCTGCAGTATTTATTTATTTACGTTTTGATCGGACATTTATCCGCGATGCAGTATCTTTTAGCGCGGATATCGATTCGGCAATCAAAATTCATATCCCATTTGTTATTAAGAATTTGCATGATTTATCGCGCAAAACGTCCATTTATAAATAAGGTGTTCTCATAAATAAATCATCTAAAACTAAGTTTTCTCTGGAGATGCTACGATCTTGGCATAATGCATGTCGTATATCAAAACAACCAGCTCGACCTTGCTCGTTATTATAGATATTTAAATGTGATATAGAGCGCAAAATGAAAAATTGATATCGATTACTGCGTAACGTCTTGTTGCACATTGAATTATTTTTATTTATTAGTACTAAAGAGCACATATATTTCACTGAAATTACTACGATCTTGACTTTTAACGTCGTACAATACGTCAACTATGAATTTATTTGCTCTTTAAAATGTTTTTTTTTAAATTTATCATTTATTTTTATAGAATTTTTATAGAATATTTTTATTAAGAAATATTCGCTAAATAATTAATATTATTTCATTTAATTATATAGGTATACAATGTCATAAAAGTAGTAAATTAATTTTCTACAATTTTTTTCTTTTTTTAACAGACAAACTCAATTTCTGCGTCTAGAGTTTTTATTTTTTCAGCCATTTAATTAACACCCGCAGGAAACAACTATCCAATCTTCGGCAATTGATAAAAAAAAGTTTCAACAAAAAGCAGCAATCAATTCTAATAGAAGCTATCTAATCCATTACTATTCCATTGCTGCCTGTATTTATCGCTTGCGACTTCGAGACACGCGGTTCGAAAAAAATCAAGAGAATGATTTTTTTTTTAAAGGAAAAAAAATGCGCGTTTCGCGAACGTTCGAAACTCGATACATCACAATTTGCCGGGAGCTGAAATGTACCGAAATGGTAGCTGTATTATTTAAATAGACAAAGGGAACGCAAAGGTAGAAAAAATTTGTTTTACTTCGGGTTTGATTGATTGGAAAATAAGAGTTTAAAAATATACTCCGTTTTTGCTTCGTATTGAATGTTTAAGTTTTATAAAGCAGGAATTTCTGGAATAAAGTTTCGGGTATTTTTTTAAACTTGATTATATCAATTAATACAAATAGAATTCAAATTTCTTTATTGCTACGTTTTTATTAAACGAATTTAGCAGTTTCTTTTAATTGATCCTTGTATAAAATAAAAAAAACTAATTTGATTGTATCAATAATACAGAGTTTAAATCTCTTTTATTACTTCGTTTTTATTAAACAAATTTAATAGATAAATTGTTTCTTATAATTAATCCTTGAATGAAATACAACAAAATATGCACAAATTACAACAAAAATTTTTAGTTTTAAATTTATGCATTAAAAAATTGTTTATTATTTAAACAGCGGGAAATAAAATTTCAGAAAACATGCAAGGAAAACAAGCATCTCGTATTATTACACGAAATTCCGCGCGCTCTTCCCGTAAGAGCTTAATGAAGAGTTCATACCGTTCCATTTCGCTCACAACGTTTTCTTGTCTCACAAAGGAACGGAGGTGGAAGCGAAAAAAAAGGCGAATTCTCGTAACGTAAAAACAATGCAAAATATTCGAAACACTCGACAGAGCAAAGCCCGGCGGGCAAATTGAATTTCGAAACAACAACTGTCGTTTTCCGGTTCTGTTCCCGGGCAAAATAGCCGGGAAACCATGATAATTTGAACTAATGGAACTTGCAGGTATTCCGCAGTCCGACACGGAAGGAAAGTTTGCCCGAAAGTCGAGATGGTCTATTGGACGGGCAAGCGCAAAAATACTTATTGGGGGACAATTGGTTTTCGGAAATAACAGAGGAGGAAGAGGGAACGAGCATTTTTTGTTTTTCAGTTTTCTGCAATATTGAATTGGTCGAAATAATACAATGCAGAATTTTAGAAATTGAAAAATAGAACTCGGGAATATTGCATTCTGTAGAATAGAATGATCAGTATCTTTCATGAAACGAAGTAAAGTTATTAAAATTAAAATTTATGTTCAATATAAAAGTTTTATAAATGTAAAAATATAAAATATCCAGAGTTTATATATTATTAAATATTCGTACATTTAGCATTTAATCAAAAGTAGATAGTTATAGATTCATTAGATATTTTATTTTGTAACAAAAATAACGAAAAAGAAAATGATTATTTGCCATTATCACAGAATTGCAAATAAATCGTAGCCTAAAAGTTATTGTGAGTGATTAATCCATGACAAAGTAGAGTTCTAGTTAGAATTTATGGCTTTCCTAGCTTACTGTAATACAAAAAAAGTGATTGATAAAGAAAGTTTTTATTAAAATATTGTCCGCTATATTTGTAAAATTATATAATAAATTCTTTGCCAGGATTTAAAAATTTTCGATCCATAAACTAGTCATTATTGAAAAAAGTACCTCGCAACACCAAAAGCAGCGAGACCTTTACTTGTATATCATTCACCCTAAAATAGACCTGCATAAACTTTAATAACAACCCAGCAAAACTGAGACCCCAGTCAAAGAACACGTCCCATTTCCCCACACTCGAGCGTGTGCGCAGCCATCCAAAAATAAACCCTCCCCCGTAATTATTCGCGGCTTCCGCGTCCTTTCCCCGCGCGAAATTAAGCCTCGAGCCGCGCGAGCAGCTCGCTTTGAGGCCTTTCCCTCTCTTCTAATCCAACGCGGCGCCATTCAAATGTCGTCCAAGTCTCTCTCTCTCCCCGGCTCGATACATCGTCCGCCGCCGCGCGCAGCAAAGGATCAAAGGCGCGGCGCGCCGACATTGTTAGGCGCCGCGCGCCGAGGAAACTTGCCTCTCTTTCATTAGCCCCCGCTGCGACTTGTGTGCCGGGTGACTTTTTTTTTTTTTTTGTTTCCTCGAGTGTTTAGGCGAGGGGCTTTCATACGCTGCCGAGACGCGCGTGCGTGCTTCTCGGGAAGACCGTGCGCTTTTTCGGCGGCTGGTCGAGCGAAAATTTGGGAGTTGTGAATGGGGCGGTGCGAGGCTTGAGATCAAAGCGGGAGATCGCGGCGGGTTCTACTTCTGTTTTTAACATCTTTGCGCGATCGAGAAACTAGGATTTCGGCTAATTTGCTAAATGCGAATGGGTATAATTAAAATGTAATGTGATTACTTACACGTGTACAGCTGTGAGGCTGTGATATTCATTTTTGAATATTTAAACGACGTTTCGCATAAAGGGTCGAGAAATAGCAAAATAAGATAGCGATCAATATAGGGTCTCGTGGAGTCGCAGAACGGTTCTCGGGTCTCTTTCGATATACTCTCGGGTTACCACTCGAAGTCATCCTCCACCTCATTATGTCATAAAGTTTAGAAGTGCTTTTGGCGAGATCCTCGACGGTCGAAGGAAACTCCCAATTTCATTTTTTTATTACCCTTTTTACGTCTCGACACAGATTTCATTACTGTATCGAGACTCGAGATAACAATGTGATTCAATTTCCTTACCCTCATTTGTTCGCTGCGAGATCGCCTTTTAATTTTCGGCGAAATTTACCTCCTCTTGCACGATATCAAAGAAGGCGCTACTGTTTTTGTTACTTGTGCCTAAATAATGTGCCAAGGGAACTTTTAACGAACTTTAATTTTCGAATTTCTGATAGAATAAAGAATATGTCACGTAATAATCAAAAATGCGTTTGTTACAAAGTGGTTATACGCAGAAAAAAATTTTCGTTCAAACGCAAAACTCAAAATTTCAAGTTCCACGAACTTTCGAGCTTCCCCCAATCACAAACGTCGGCCCCTCATTTATTTTCCATGCACCGATGCTTCATCAATCACGCAAAAAAAAAGCCAAAAGCAAAAAAGTCCCTCGAGGTGCTTCGCCAAATTCCACGAACCTCCCGGATCCGAATTTGAATTCCGGAATATTTGCACGTGTCGTCGAAACTTCTCGCTTTATACCATTCTTCCCCGGGAAAGAAAAGTAACTCGTTTCAGACACGTGCGGAAATCATCGGGCCGCGCTTAGCGCTTTTCTATAGTGGTTCCGGATTTTTCAGTTGCCGGAGGCCATCAATTATTATTTGAATATCAATTCTTGGGATAACCCGAGGACGAATCCACGTGCAGCGTACGGAAGTCGGAATTGCGGTTGTTTTAGTTAGAGGTAAAGCGCAGCGCACCGAGGGTGATTCTACCTAGGGGAGGTCTTAGGAAAGACGATTCGATGGGTGAAGTTCGGAACTCGAGGTCGAGGTGGAAAGCTCTTGAGATCTTAAAGTGTGGAATATATTGTTTGGAATTTATTTATTGTGATATCTGAATATCATGCTTCTCTGAATGCAAATTCAATGCAGAAAAAATGCCTGCTTTTTAGAATACCAGTTTTGTACCAGTATTTTTAAGAAATGAAAAACCATTGAGAAATTATAAACCTTGAGGAGTTAAGTTTCTTCCGTAAAAAAGATCTCCTTCAAATACATACATATTTGCGGTATATTCTATATCAAATTTGATAGACTTAATTTTAATTTAAATAAGTTTCCGGAAATTTAACAAATATATGTATATGTCTATTGATTAAATAATTTATTTGATTTTTATTGTATACAGTAAATTTGGTATTATAAGCAGAACATTTTCAGTTAAACAGTGGAATATTTTTTCTATCTAGTCAGTCTTTAAACCATTTTTAGATCAAAATGTGTGGTATTCTTTTGATGAAATGCTTCTTTATAACTAAGCATAATAAATTTTAATTAACTTTTCATTTTCGTTTTGCAGAACTGCGTCGTACTATTTTCACCAGAAATTCTTTAGATACGTGAATAAATGGTTAAACACAAGGAAGCTTTTAGCATTTAGATACCGCCGGGAAAATTCGAAAAGTCTGGCCTTTATGACTTGACTGTGCGCAAAGAAAAATATTCTACAAAGTTAGAAGTCCATTTTCAAAGCTTTTTACATCTAGGTAGCTTTTATTTTTCGTAGCTGTTTGTTCAATTTTTTTAAGTACTTTTTATTTTCACGCGCTTAAATTAACATTTTTGTTAGAAGATTAGTGTAGAGCAATAGGCTTTAATTCTATTTAATTTTGCTACTTGTACAGTATCATAAATACGTTTTTTGATACTGCATCATAAAAATACCCAAATTTAGGTTTTAATACCTAAATACTTTAGGTATTAAAGCTTTCTTAAAGAATCAATAGTTTAAATTGTTCAATGTAAAACACTGAATCTATACATATAAATTTGTTTGCTTTTATGCTATTTATTTTATGATTTTTTTTTCTTTCACCGTCAACATTTTTTGAAAATTTTAATAATTTTAACAATTTTTTATTAAAACCACTTTTGTTTTACAATATAATCTTCTGAAAGCTGTCAGTTTACATCTAAATTTTATTTTTATTTATCTTCATTAGAGAGATTGACATTAACTACCTTGTTATCAGTTTTTCAAATTATTGATGAAACTCATATTAATAGCTTTATTAATATTTGAACTTTTTTCAAAGGAATATACCCTTTTGACTTGAAAGTATGCTTTTACTCTACAATACTAGTCCATTTTATATATTAAATTGAATTTTTTTCACGTTAAAGTAACTACCATTTACCGTAAAAGAAGTCATTTTGATTAAAAGTCACCCTATTTTCTCCAAGCACAATTTCCTTATACCCCATTTCAAGGGTATTACTTCTTGGTTCAAAACATATCTTTATACACCATCAGCGAAAGTATCCCCGTTTAGTCTTGTTGATAACAACCCCCTCGTTAAGTGGGACCTTTTGGGCAAATAGAACCCTTCGTGTAATAAATAAAACTGCCTTTTTTGAACGTAGAAGCTATTTAAACCGTATATAGTGTTTTAAAATGTTGATATCCCTATTCGATCTTTTAAATTACACTGACTCCATCATGTGGTCCATTTTTATGCATTTAGTTATAAAATTGTTGCTTGTTTTAAAAGTATTTCAAAATTGAAATCTTATTTTTTAATTAATGACTACTAAAACCTCTTTCAATAAATTTTTATAACAACTGTCATCAGACGCGAGATTTTATTTTCTTGAAATTTCACCCTCTTAACTCCTACTGAACAGATTTGTACCGTCTGTCCTGTACTTAAACGAATATTTAAACTTCGTACCCCTTCTCATAACACCAAAACCTGTCCTCCGAGGAGCAAACAACAAACAGTTTTTCAAATTTCGTAGCCTCTCTTCAGGGCTAGCAACTCCCTCGCGTGCTTAAAAATTTACCAATCAGACGTGCACTCGCGCCTATCGTAAACAAGTGCGGGTCTGGCTCGCTAGCTGGCAGGCAGAACTCGAAAAGCCGCGCGCGCTCGAGAGATGAGCGGCTGCACGCGGAAAAGGTCAAGAGAAAGAGAAAGAGGGAAAGAGAGCGCGGGAGAGAGGTGCGCTGTCAGTAAATCGATGCGAAAGTCTGCTAGGCCTCCTCCTCCTCCTCCTCCCCCTCTCTCCCCTCTCCCTGGAACCCTCGTATCAATCTAAACGCTCTTCCCTCTCTCTTTCGCAGCCTCCTCGTATCAATCTATACGCGGGCTGCTCCCCCTCCCCTCTGTCCGCTTTTTCCATTCGGCGTCGGCGTCCACCCACTCTCTCTCTCTGTCTCTCTCTCTCGACACCCCCACCAACCCTCCGACGCGCGCCAACTGAACTCGGCCGGCGCGCGAGGTTCAGCCGAGTTCAGTTCGCCACACGAGCCCTCGTGCTCACGTGCCAAGCAAGGTGCGCGCGTCTGACTCTCCTTAGCCCGCTGCTTCTCAGATTTTAGATTATATCAATTGTAATTTTGAGAATTTTCTTGCGAATGCCTCTCTCGTTGATTTTTTTTCGAGTCGGAATTTTTGCGGGGGGTTGCAAGGAGCAGTGATGTTTAGTGTTTTTTCCGAGGTGTTGACGTGAGTATATGCGTTGTTTTTAAGAAAATGTTAAGGAGGTTTATTTTTTTTTGGAATTTTATTGTAGAGAATTTGGCGAGGATCTTGAAATTTTTAGTGGAAATCGAAGTGTTTGAGGGTTTACGAAGAGATTTTTAGACTAAGAAATGAAAGATCCCATAAAATTGGCGAAAACTTCGTATTCTTGACTTGGCGAAAGATTTATTTAACGTTAAAATTTAAATATTCTCAGTAATGTGTATAGAAATGAATTTCATAGAATTTTTTCTAAAATTTTCTTGAAAATAAGCGATAAAAATTTCGATTTTATAGGAAATAATTTTAATGAAAACTTCCTCAAGATTAACGATAAAAATTTTAAAGACCTGCTCATAAACTTTTCTGATTTATGCAAAAAGTTGAATGTTTTACTTAAAAGTTTTGCACAATTCCACGGAACGAGGTTTATCCTAAGTGCGATTGAAAAATATCTTGTAAGAAGTATAAACTTTATGCGTCCGGTTGAAATCATTACGAGTTTTCGTAAAAAAAGTAATAATTGAAAACTGTGCCATTGAAAATTCCATCAGAAAATATTACGATCAATAACATTTTTATTGGAAATCTGTTCCTAGTCGCAGTAAACATAAACACAGGAGGCACTGACTGACCCAGAAAAGTTCGAAGGGATTTAAAGTTTTTTTTTTCCTACGTCGCTGCTCTTTACAACACTTCACAGAGCAATAACTGTTTTACAGACGCGGATTTATTAAGGGTAAAAGCGGATTATTAGCATTTTTCAGGGGGCCGACCTCCTTGAACGGAGCGTCAACAACTCGTAAAAGCGTTAATTTGAAATTTTCCGTTTCGAATTAAGCGCCGCGAGGAGGCATTTGCAGCTGTCGCGTTATTGGCTTGCGGCTCCTTTATTTTTCCTGTTCTTGCAGTAAAGCAGAAGAAGCGATAAAGTAAGAAAGGAGAAGAGGAGGATCGACTTCCGGTGCGCCGTTCTTTCGATGTTGCTGCTGCTTGTGACGCCGAACAAACGAGATAACTCAGAGGTCAGAGTCTTGCAATTTCTTTCTTTCTTTTAATCTTTTTTTTCCCTGGAATTACTGGATAGAGGAAACAGAAATGGATTTCGAGACAGGTTGATTAGCTTGTTTTGCTTTTCGCGTTTGAATCGAAATCTATGTCTGACTATATTTTGTTTTGACTACTTGGAGTATAAATCATACTTGTTTTTCTATTTTATATAATTAGCAAGGAAATTAAATTAAATCTGCGGCCAATTATCTTTCATTTGGATTACAAGAAGTATTATAACATTAACTTTTTGGATTCTAAGCCAATGTTTTTACTACTTAAAATAGACTCGGTAGCTTTTTTTTGGCCATTTTATTTGCGCGAAATCTCATCAAAATAACCTTTTAAAATAATGGACTACGCTGAAGGCTCTTACAAGTATTTTAGCGGTTTTGTGGTTTCTCTGCGAGTTTAGCTGCTCTCAACGTGAGAATGTGGGAAATGCTCAAGTACGTATTTAAAATATTAACACAAATTAAGTGCCAAAGCTGTCGCAACGCTATTCTTCTCTTCCCTCTTTTCTTTGTTATTCCAGGCACTCTTCAGTAAATTAACGTTTATCATACAATAATATGTTTTATACAAATATATTTTTATCAATGCACCATTTTGTTTCTAATTTACAATGATTTCATTGTAAGATAATGTCATTGTACGATATTCAATTTAAAAAAGGGACAATTTTAAAAGAAACAGTGCTTTTACAGCAACTACTATATTTTTTTCAACTTCATCGGCATTGTGTTGGTTTCTGTACATTTTCTTACAACTGTTGACAAGTAAAATTAAAATATTTACTTTGACAAAGACCCGCCGGAGCACAGGAAAACTTACCTCGAGTAAGAGCAAACCTTTAAATTAAATTTTTCGAATACAAGCCCTTTCCAGAAGACCCTCAGCTCCGCCGGATTCTTTTCAAGTCTCTCTCCGTTTCTGAAAAGGCGACCTTACAGTGCACTTGTTTCTTGCACTCGGCATTCTCTCTCCCGACGCTTTTTCGTCCCCTAACAAGAGTAACGAAACGTTAAGCCCTCGATTCGACGCCATTGTACGTAAGCTGACTCCGCGAGTTTCATGGGCTTGCATCATCAGTTTCGTCCGCGAATTGTTTTTTTTTTCGCGACGTTTCCAAAGTTTACTCCAGTGCAACGTCGGCGAATAACGAGGATCTGATTTCGCGCGAGTTTTTCAAGTTTAGCTTTACATGTAAAAGCCCGTTACGCAATTTAACCTGCTTTCGTAACGTGCATGCAAATAACGATAACAGTTGGTGGTAAAGGGATGCGGATGTAAATGGAAGTTTGCTTTTGTACTATATTGTTGATTAAAGAAACGAATTCGCGGAATTTGCAAGCTGAAACGCCGGTGGGAATATTAAATAAAATAAAACTTATGTAATTTGAAAGCTTTTCCGTACGCGTTGAAAATATTTGCCGATCGCTCTTTTTCCTAGGAAAAAGAAAAAAATTGTTTGGATATATAACAAGAATCGCAGTTTTTAGAGCTTTACATTGAGAAAAAAGATTTAGTAAAAATTACTATACTGTCTCGTGAGGTAGCCACACTTTATAGGAAATTTTACTGAAAACATTGGAAAATTTATCAAACAGTACAGTAAAATTTCTTACAAAGTATTTTTTTGGTTTTGGAAGTCCGTGGTAACTTTACTAGACAATACGGTAACTGTACATAACTTTATGCAATGTTTCCCACATCTCTTCTCTCAGTGTACATTTCTTGTGTTTGTACAAACGCTTAAATCACACTTCTCACCAAAATTCCACTCGAATATGCGCCCACTTTTATCGCGATACTTCAGCCTTCCCACGCACTCGCTATTAATCGCCACGCAGCTCCTCCACAAACGCACGCGAAACACGCGCTCGAAGAACCGAATAATACCGAGCGCGCGCGGGAAATCCGGCGCAAAAAAAAAAAAAAAAAGGCGGCGCGCCATTAAAGCACAGAGGTCCTTTTGTGGCGTTCGCACGTACCGCCGTCTCCTCGGGGCTCCGCGCGCGTTTACGCGCCGACAATGGCCCGGGAGCTTTCATTCATCGCGTACCTTTTTCCGGCCCGGCAAAGACGAGCCTGATTTGGCTGATCCGACCGAGCGAGGGGGGAGGGCTTTTAGCGCTCGCGAAGGCGGGAAAACGTAGGATGTGCGAGAGTTTTTGGGGGCTTGATGTGCGTTTTAGGCTTGCTTTTCGGGGGGGTGGAAGGGTTTATCGATTTTTGCTTGGTGTACAGCTCCTTTATTTGATGTGGAATTTTGAAAGCTGCGGGTTTAAGCATTGAATTTCACCCTTTCATATAAATTCGATTTTAATTAATGTTTTTTAATTAGCGACTTAATTTATAATTAATTATCAATTAAAAGCAAGGCTACAGCTGAGTTTTACAACTGTTAATTGAATTTTGCTGCTAAAAACTAACCTATAAAACTAACTACATTTCCTACTTTATTTATAATCTAAGTTTATTATTGCTCTATTAGAAATTTGACAATAAAAAATAGTCAACTTTTATTTCAATAGTGTTTGGCTATTTCAAGAAATTGGTTTAAAAATCGTGAACATTTCGACCAGTGAATATCCCAACAATGGAATCTATCTATATAATATAAGCAAATCCACAGAAAAACAATACCACTAATATTTAAAATATTCGACGTCCACCCCAACAAGCTATAAAACTCCCATTACAACCCCGCGGAGAAAAACAAAGCCAATCCGAGAAAGGCAAAAGAAGCCAAAAACTCCTCCCCAAAAACGTCGCGCCATTACACACCGCGAATAATACGAAAAGTGACTCCGCAAAAGCAGCTCCCTTTCGTGCTTTAAGCGCGACAATGAATTCGCGTTCGACTCGTCCGAAATTCCAGAAGTCAAAGCTCCCGGCGCAGTTCTCTCGACCCTCTCTCTCTCTCTCTCTCTCTCTCTTTTTCTCTCTCTCCGCTCTTCGCGATTAATCACGCTCGTGTGTCCTCGAGGTCACTCGGCCGCGATGAGAAGCGACTTTTCTTCGGGGCGCGCTTTTTTTTCGCCTCTAATGTCCGATCGATTCTACATTCTACAACATGCCAGAGAGAGCGAGAGAGAGAGAGAGAGAGAACACGGTGCACGTGCTAAACTGTACGCTTGGCGCACAAAGGAGGATGCCTCGTGGAGAGCGGCTTTATTAGGTGATTAGCGTACGGAGGAATTGGCTTGGCAATTAAACCAAGGATATCTGATGGCTTTTTTGTGGTGAAACAAAATTGAGTAATTAAAAGCAAATACTAGGAATTCGAATTTTTTTATGAAGGAAGCTTTTAAATCACTTTAATATCGTCTAATAATGGAAACAAGGTTTTAACAAAAAATGTTGTTTCAAGTACTTTATATCAACGAAAAATGAATTGTAGCTTTCAATAACGTGAACATCAAGTTTTATCCTTTTAATTAATTAAAACAAACATTTGAAGTCATTCAATTTCGGAATAAATTAATGCAATTCAAGAAAAAGTTCGATTCAATTGACACCATTTCTTTTATTCTGTACTTCAATTACTCATTCTTTGATTAAGATATCTTGTTTCGAATGATAGATTAAAAATATTGAAAACGAATGTCGTCATTTATAGATCGAAAAAGGTATCTATGCACAATGAATATTAAAATAGAGTCAACATACAGAAATTTTTATGAAAAAATGAATAAAAAAAAAGTGACTCTCACGCGAAATTCTTTCACCCAATTTTCATGGGTTCTCCGATGAATTAAAACTGTCATTCAATAATGAAAAGTTCTATCAGTTTATTTACAGCTTCACGGAATATTTGATAAACTTTTAAAAAATGCATTAGCCAAGACGTACAGAGTGGCTTAATATTTCATCTGAACATCTTAGGAATTGATAAGCAGATCCTGCGAGTACGTAATCGTGAAGTGTAAACACATTTAAGGTCATTCAATCCAAGGAGGGTCTCATTTCTTTAATAACTTATGCATCCCTGCGCTTTCCAGGAATATTAATCAGAGCAGACCGGAGCGAAATGGCCAACCATTAGGTAAACCATTTCAGAGAACCTCATAAAACGGATTGATAGTTGATGAATTATTTACTCTTAGACCGCGAAAGGGGAGGTCGCAATTCGCTTGCTTATAGAATATTTTCACTCTTGAGCTTTGATTGAGAAATGCTGTTTATTAAAATAACAAGTTACCTCATAATTTTATATTCTCTTTAAATCAATTATTATGCACATGGAATTAATCCAGTGAAATAACCAAATATTAAGCTTATCCAAAAATCGTTCGATTGAAATAAATTCCATTAAAGTTGCCTAAATACTTATTAATCACTCAAATCATCTCCCCCAATCAATGAATCCCGATGAAAATTTCCACCTGCGCTTTCGCGTGCAAAGAAGAAGCGCCTCGAAATCGGGAAGCGCGCAGTTATAATTGAGTCGGCCGCCTAATGAGCTCGCATAATAAACGATTCTCGCAGTCTTAATACGAATCCTCCGAGCCTCGGTTCCTGCGGCCCGGGAACATTTTTAATGAGCGTAATTGTGGGGAGTGCCGGCCCTCATTAAAAACTTAAAGCAGGGCAAAGGGCTGCGCGCCCAAGTTCGATCTGCGATGCGGAGCGCTGATATTGTGCGGGTCTTGATGAGGGTTTCTGATGATTTTGAACGGCTTCAAGATAAAGAGTAAGTTTTAGATTTTATTGTTATTTTTCGCTGGATATTTTGAAAATTTGTGCATGGAATTGGAAAGAATGTTGATTACTTGAGTGAGAAGAGCATGTTTTGTAGTTCTTTTAACATTGTTATATAAATTTATATTCCGAAAAAGAAGGTTAACAGAAGATTTTTCTTCTGCACAAGAGAATTTCCAGATTTTATTGCAAGCTGTAAAGCTGGTAAAGGCATCTGTCAAAGTTTTATTTACCCTTTCGTTGTAGAGATGCGAGCAACTCTTGTCCGAAGTAGGTCAATTAAGGGTCGAAATTAGAGAAGACAAATTATGAAAATAGAATCCTCAAATAAAGGAAGAATATTAAATATATGATCTGAGGAAGCGCCGTCAATTATTTCTTTATCAGCGAATTTGTTAATAACAGAACTTAATTTGAAAAGCAAATTTTTAAAGTTTGTATGTTCGAATGACGTTTAAAAAAGAGATGAAATATAACTGAATCTGCGTGGAAAAGTTTCCACTGATTTTATAATTAATTAAACATTATTATCATTATTTCCACGCTCATCATTTTGAACATTAATTAATATTAATTAATTATTCTAGCGGATAAAAATAAAATATCGTCACTTTTACGTCAGCTTGACAATTTAAAATGTGAAACTCGTGGAATGAAAAAAAGGGAAAAAATTAATGTCAACGTTAAGTTCATTTGGGAAATTTGTCGTTGCGCTGCAACTCATCAGCGTGAAATTCTATTCGAAAGTAAATTAAAAATTGCCGCAAGAGACAAATACCAGTATTTTATTCACTGAAACGATAATTTTTAAATAATAATTAAAGTTTAAGTAATTTTTTTTTTAACTTTTTTAAATAACTTTTTAGTTTTTATTATAATAAGAAATTAATAAGTATAAAATGAAGTATAAATCAATCTAAACAATAATTAAAAAGAGCAATCAATAAAACCGATATTCGATTTCATCAGAATATCTCCGAATTAAAGGCAGAAATATTTATTTCACATCAATTACATTGGTAAGATTATCAAAATAATTAGTCTTATTTTAATCAAACCACTCTATTTTTAACGACACAATATCTCTCCAATAAAAAAAAGGTATTTTTCCAAGGTTCTAAAACTTAAACATCATCAATACACGAATAATCAACAAACGTCGCTTTCAGTTCGAACGAAAATCTTTTTCCAGCAAAGTGTCAACACATCAATCGAACGGGGCGCCGGAGCGTCTCGAACAATGGTCAACAATCGCTATTAGCCAGCTGCGGCGGCTTTTTACACGAAAAAAAAAGGCTGGCCTTATTATTTATTCCGGGCTTAGTCGCTGGATGATTTCATTATTCGGGCGTTCGCGCGCTTTGTTAATCGCCCCGAAACGGGCGGCTTTGGCTCCGCGCCAAAAAAGCCAGAGGAGAGAGAGAGAGAGAGAAAACGAAAATACGATGAACTCGTCCAGCGTGAAAATTCACTTGTAGAGATTCAATTTTTATTCGCTTTTTTTCATTGATTTCCCGGTCTCCGAGTCCCCGTTTTCATCTGCCAATCACTCGAGATATTGAGAGCGGCGGCTCGTCGATGAATATTCCGCCAGACTGTTTCTGTTATTATGAAAGGGAGGATAACCAATTTTGATGTTGTTTCGATGTGAGGGCGAAAATTAAAAATTGGACTTGAAGCTAATTTTTGTCGTAGGAAAGGTACTAATATTTTAGTGAAGGATTATACATTTAAGGAAATAAATGCAGGGGAAACTCGGGAAAAACGAACTTATTCAGGTCAATGAAATTTTAAGGCGTTCAAAATCGCAAACCATTAAACTTTATCTTTATTTGTATAATCTGGCGATTTTATAGCTGCTTAAATATTGCTAACATTTGTAGTTTAATATTTTTCAGTGTACATAGCCGCAAAATTCGGTTTTGTGTCCTGGTTTTGCGGACGCAAAACGCCATTTTGCGGATACATATCCGAAATTGCATTTTTTTCGGCCTGTCAGCCGAAAAATTACAATTTCCGGACATGTATACGTAAAAAGGCATTCTGCGTCCCCAATACCAGGACACAAAACCGAATTACGCGGCTAATTATACTGAAAAATAATGTTCATAACGCGTCCGCAAGAGATTTTTCGGCCTCACAAAATCGCATTTTGCGGACTTGTGATGAAAAATACTATTGCGTTATAGTCTACACACAATATCGTTATTATCGGTTTTGACCGGGCTTCCCCTATCAAGATATATTCAAATTTTTTTTTAAAAATGAATCTGCTTTTAAGGAACATCATTTTTTCGCTGCATAAAATCTCTTTTAATTAATGTGACTAATTAGTCTTGATTTAAAGTCTTAATCTTTAGTCGTACGATTAAAAACATACCGTTGACTCGAAAGAAAAGCTTTCAAAGAAATGAAATTGCTTGGAAAGAATTCCTTTCGAGATAAAATTTAATTGAAGATAACAATATTGAATAATACTGAAAGCCATTTTTTATAAAGTATACTTTTTTTTGTAAATGAACAATTACAAACATAGAAATGTTGCAATTTTTATTAGAATTTCAATACTGTAATTTACAGTTTGAATATGGTAATGTTTCACGGATAATCAATTTTCAACCGGAGGAAACCATTCTGGAATACCATTCTAAAAACCTCTACTTTTCCAATTCAATCTAGTCCACCATCTTGGAATGGGAGCAATTTCGGTTTTGCATTCTTCGTGCCATTAACCGGAACTTCAATATACTTAGTACAAGATTCGTTTCTCGCTTGTCTCTTTCTTAGATACCTGGAATTTTGCATTCAAAAGATTGCTTGATTTGTAAGAATATATCGATCTATCGGTCCACCTTCCAGAAATTTTGCAAAGAACCAGTCTTCAAAGAACTACTATTCAATAGAGGTAACAATAAAGTCTGAGAAAATTGTATGCATCCATAGTGCAGATTATAAAACAAAAGATATTTCAAATATAAAACTATTGAAAAAATACTAAAAAAATTGTATAGAAAAATTTAGAAATTGAAATTTAAATATTAAACAAACCAGTTTCTGTTGAATTGAAAAGATAGAAAGATATGCTTTCATTTTCCTTTTCATTCGCTTATCACAAACATATCTTGTGCACTGAAAATATTCCGTATCGTAATTCAAAAATGAAAATTTTATTTAAAGAAATACTTCCATACAGAATATTTCAAAGCATAAAGACTGGAGAGAGTCTGCGCTAAGGTACTTACCGTTCCTTGCTAGGGAACTTTTTAATAAAACTGGAAAAAGGCTTTCGCACGAAAAATTTCAGCATCGTAAAATGATAAATTTCGAGAGCCTTCGATGGAGATTCATAGCGGAGGACTGCAAAAAGATCAAATTCTCGGGGCAGGAAAACTTTGGCTCGTTTTCCGAATAACTTTGCGAAACTCTTGGCGAAATTGCGTACGGAGCTCTCGAACGACTAAGGCTGTAGATACAACGAGTGAGAGAGGAATGAAGCTCAAACGCGACTCTAAGTTGTCGATAAACAAATCCTTTGTCCCCGAAAGTACTTTGTGGCGAGGGTTTGAAGTAATCAGCTGCGATTAAGGCTGATTGAGCCCTTTTCACTCGAGAAGATATTGATGAAGATGGTTAAAGCGTACGATGAACCTACTGTATGGTATAGAATTGTAATGTTTTCTTAATTTTTAGGGTTTTATTATTTAATTATTTTGAGTGAAGTGTAAGAATGGGTAATCTTGTCACGAAGAAAAATGTTTCTAATAAAAATTACTATACCTTTTAGTAATGCGGGGACGAACTTGCATTATCCTAAAAAATGACTATATTATACATTAAAATTTAATATACCTTTATCAATTTTTACTACAATTCTATTAAATTTTGCTATATAGTATAGTAATTTTTTAGGATAATGCAAATTTGTCCCTGCATTACAAAAAGGTGTAGTAATTTTTACTGAAAATTTTTTCTCAGTGTAAATCTGTATTTATAATTTTGAATCGAATTTAAATTTTCCAAAAGTTATTGTAGTAATTTTGGTTTGATGTAACTTTTAATGTACGCGGAAGTTGTTATTTAATTATTTTGAGTAAAATTTAAGTGCGAAGGATTATTATCGAAAGCTCTATAAAACATAAATGGAATGCATAATTACGTTGTTAAAACTTCAAACGGGAAATGTAGAAGTAACTTGTATAGAAATTTAGTGCTTTATACCCATAAAATGAATGCTATTATTAGTAAATTTCCCATGTGTCACTTTATTAAATTGGAGTGTATTAAACATTTAATGCACCGTTAAAAGCTAATAATTCTTGTAATCACAAGATAGCTGGTTTATTACGAGAATAAGATTGAATATTTACAACATTCAATATTTGCACACGTAAATTTTAAATTAACGATGAATAATCCTTTGAAATTTTTGTAAATACTTATTATTTAAAATGGAATCAAAATGAACCTCAATGGGCTCAAAGAATCGGATATTTGACTAAAAATTACATGTAACATTGACTTTTTTCATGAAATAACATTGAACATTTTTTTTATGATACTTTCTTTAAATAGAACACGCTCAAAAGTACATAAATCAAAGAAAACGTTTCTTCATCTAATATTGGATATTTTTTTCAATACCGCAGAAGAGCATTAGCATGGAATAATTTAACAAGCAAACAACAAGAAACAAAACATAATCAAACCTCTAAACTTTTCCTTCTAAAAAAATTCCTCGCAATCTTCCTTCCGTTTCTTCAAAACCAAACATGTCAAACCCTCATTCCGAAAAAATCCCCCTCCCCAGCCCCGCTACTTAATCCTCCCACAACAAAAACCCCCCGAAACTCTGAAAAACACAGAGCCACCGGGGGATTAACGTCGCCGAAAATAAATTGAGAGAGGGCCTACGATATTTGCTCGTCTCGATGTCATGTTATGAACGCTTACATAGCGCTGGAGGCGTGAGCTGTCGCTTACACACACGCGCACACGGGCACACATACACGCGCACACATACACACACATGCGCGCGCGCGTCCGCAAAGCCCTGCGCAAGGCAAAGGCAAACGAGTTTAAGCCCCGGCTCCGCCGTGCTAACGTCAGAACGTATCTCGTTAAGGTAGTTTGATAGCGCGCGAGCAAAGCTAATTTCTTGAGGATCACTTCGAATTGCGATGCCGAGTCGAGATAAGGAAGCTCGTGGCTGGAAATTTTCTCGGGTAGTGTGCCGGGGGCTCTTGGTCAATTTTGGAAAAGCTTTGAGAGAAGATTGTTTATTCGTTGTATTGTATTTTGAAAGATTTGCTTGAATGCTGTAGTGCCACGCAATGTAACACGATAATATTTATTTAGAAGATGTAAATATTTCGCTGAACCATCTAAAGTTTTTATATTATATTCAAATTTTTAATTTATTGTTCTGACTTTCGGTTGAAATTAAACAAGTTCCTTTATAATTTAGTTACATTTGTTAACATTTTTTCTCGTTTTACAAATAAAATGTACGCCAATACAACGATTTTAATAGCATTGTCTGATTTGAAATTTTGCTCGTGTATTATTTTTATTACTTGACAAAAACATGAACGCGTAGAAAAAACAAATATTCTTTTAACAGGGCTAAATTTTTTTTATACTTATCACAGGTAACAATTCTCTACCGTCTCGAAACCTCTGTTGACAGTTTTCCAAAAAAGCACCGTTCTAAAACCAAGGATTAAAGAGTTTTGCACGCCAACTGTCCTAATCGCGTCGGAAGTGGCAATCAAAATTGCGTCCGGATAAAAGGAGCTCGTCAGTCCGGCGTCGGACCGGATAGCGATTCGCACTACTGGCGCGGCCATCGGCCGAGTTTGGACACTGCTTGATTGCGTTCCCGTAGTTCCTGAGCCAGTGCAGATTGTTCTATTTTTCTTGGATTTTAGTTTTGTTGGATTTTTCCATTTTCATTGCGAGAAGTTTAAAGGAGTGACGGGTTTTTTGAAAGGGAGGAGGAAGTAAGCTTGGTACGAGATTTTAAATTTTCAGCTTAAAAAAATAAGCTTTTTTGGTTACTATTTACAAGTTTCTATTTTATAAATTTTAATATTAAAACATTTATAAATTTCAGCGAGTTCAATAATTTCCTTTAAAAATGAATCTGCATTATTTCTAAGAAATTTAACTACGTCTAACACGAAAGGAGTTTGTGATAGATTGAATAAACAAATTTCTTCTATAAACTGTGGATTATGAGTTATACAGATATACAACTTGCAATTATTCCTCCCAGTAAAGCACTTGAAATCTTAAAATATTTTCTTAAAGTTTGATAAGTAAATAACCTACATTGTTCCAATCCTCTTTCTACACAGGTATATTTTCTTAAAATATCTCTGTAAGATCTACGGAAATTCTAATACGACGTTTTGTGAATTCCAGCAGTCTCTAAGATACTTCTCTGTAACTCCAAACTTATGAAGAAGATTTAAACTTTTTATCCCGCCGCTCAAACGACTTCGCCTAACGTGCCCGGAAAGTCTAACGCGAATACAAAATGCTTGAGCTCTACAAAACTGTTCCTACGGCAAAAAAACCGCTGCCAATTCATTGGCACCTAGTTTTCTCCAAACTAATTTATTATTCCTCTATTTATAGTAATAGTTAAATTTAAAATTTTTAAATATGAAATATATTAATGCAGTATTTTAAACATTGCTTGAATAAAATTAACTAATTAGAATATTTTAAAATTATGTATTCATAAATAAACTATATTGGTGACATTAATGTAAATAATCATAATAAAATAATAATAAAATAAAATTTAAGTTACAACGCTTTTCGGTGCTAAGGAGATAAATAAGTTTGTCAAATTAAAAAAAAACTCTTAATAATTTTTTTGCTTGCGTCCTTTTTTCAAAATCAACAAGAGAAGCGTTGAAATTCATTCTCCTTGTTTAAGGAGGGTCCTCAGGTTCAAGCTGCGGGATAAGGGCGGAGAAATCATTAGTTTTAACTCTTGTGCGAGAAGCATAACTGACAATTTCAACTTACTATCCTGTGTAAAAACATCAGCTCGCGATGCGATCGCGCGGAAAATAAAAACTACTTTATTTTTAATCTGCCGGTGTGAAGACTAGTATTAACCAAATACCTAAAAAAAATTAAATGATTAAACGAACTTACTTGTAAGTGAAGTTCTATCATAATTGTATGAAGCGCCTCTTCTGAAATGATCAACTTGTAGTCCCCCCGCCCGCTGCCGAAAGCGCCACAATTTTTAACGTATAATATAAGAAACAAAAA
>JAWWML010004410.1:0-28689 GCA_035047165.1 Ormyrus rosae
ACATTTTTTCATACTTTCTATAAATATATGTGTTACTGAGAGTATAAAAATTATTTTTAATCAATTTTAGGCCTTCTTTCCAATTTGGGTACCTTCTTCCCTTAAGTCGAAAGAGTTTACGCTACGAATTCTGATCTCAAAGGTAATTAAACCAATCGCCGACAAAAGAGGAAAAGCGCGATGCCTCGGTGTGAAAGCTGCGTGTAATTCACGTTCAACCGATCTCGCTCGCTTTTCATTATCCACTCGAAAGTAAATCAGCGCCTCTCCCATGAAAAGTAAGGAGCGAAGGGAGGAGTTCCATTAGAATGCGTCGACGGCAGAGGGTGGATTCGTCGAAAATTGGTGACGCATCGCGAGTCGAAACTCGCGCGGAAATAGGAAAAAGCGGAATCTCGTCGCGGAAATTGAAAATCATTCTAGACGGGAATCGAAAAGGGGGGAGGGGGGCGAGAGGGCAGGGAAAAAAAAATTGGGAATCGAAGTCTCTCATCCAGACGGGAATTAAAAGTTAAAAACTCATGTTTATTGAAACGGCCGGATCGAAACTGGCGCGCGCGGACGCATTAGTTTCAGTTTTTGTTTTGTCGAGTCGGCGAACGTCTCTTTATTGACGGGGTAAAAAACTTGCTGGATGATGTGATTTAACGGATGAACGTATATATCTCGTCGCATTTTATCGCTCGTAAAAATATTCATTAAATACGAGATTTTTCTTCTATTGAATCATTTTTATTTTGTCGTGACGTAATGGCAGCTGCTTCGCCGGTAAATAATTTATCAGGCTTTATGTACCAAACATGTTGATTTGTTCATCTCAAAATTCTAGTTACATTTGTTACTTTAAACCTCTTCCAAAATAAAAATCTTCGTCTTATACCCCTGGTAGAAGTAAAACCATTTTAAATTTTTAAAAGTCTAGTTTTTGGTAAGTTTTAATATGAAAAAAATTTTGTATTAAAAATTCCCAAATAAGTCTTTATATTTGGTCAAATAAAATATAAATCATTATGTCTTATACGTAAAACAAAAAATGCCCAAAAAATGTAGGCGGAAAATAATCGACAAAAGAGTTTTAGGTTATTTTAATGATAAACTTTTATACAAATTTTCTTTACAGTAATAATTATGCCCAATCTCTGCGGAATAATTACGATTTTCGCTTGGGCATTTTAAATATCATAAATAGATTCGAAAAATCTTTTCATTTATGTAAGAAACTGGTAGTGTACTGCCCAGGTTTCGAACATTTGCGAATGAAAATGGCGAATTCTTACTTTAAAAATAGTTTCGATTTCTACCAGGGTATACCCCAGCGATCTAAAAACTTAAGGCTCGAATCTATATTCGATACTCAATACTCAGCTCTCAGGTTTTCAATATGGCGGCAATGCTAATTGCCTATATCTATATACATTAAGTTCCAAGCATTGGAGTTTTGAGTTTCGCCTATAAATCCGTACCTAAACCCCACAAATCTCGCCATCAACTCGGAGCCGAGCGCTGACGCACATAAAGCAGGAACGACCGCGCGGCTCATCAATAACGATCTCGCACTCCTAATCTCCCCGGAGAAGAATCGTTCGGCTTTCCTCTCCCGCTAATCCGCGGCGATCGAATCCGAGCGTCGTCGGCCCGTGAAATCCGCTGCGACGCGCCGAAGTAACGAGGAGTCTCGAGTCCCGCGCAGACACGCGCGTTCGCCGTTAAGCCGCCTGATTATTTGTCTGACTTACGGCGGACCGGAGTCGGGAGAGCGGAGTATATCTCCGCGCGCGGAATACGACCTCGGCAGTCGCCGAGACCCGGGAATATTCCCCGGGAATATTCTCTCTCTGCGAAATAGCTCGAGAGCGCAGCTTTAAAGGTGAGAGTTGATGGGGGCGAATTTAGGAGGGAGGCGTGCGGCACCTGTAATAGTTATTAAGCAAGCCGGGGATATGCAGTTTCGCGGAATTTTTAAAGGGGTATAAACTCGAGATTAAGGATTCTAACGGCGGGGGAGTATGAATGGTGAGAGAACGGCGGAGTTCGTTAGAAAGTAACGATCATTGGTTTGCGTAAAATTTGTAGAAAGGAGCTGTTTCAGAAATAATAATCATATCTTTATTTATTTTTAATCCGACTGAATTTTCTATTTAAAATTTAATATTTTTTTTGTATTTAATAAAGCTTTTAAAGTTTTTTAAAAGCTTCTTTTTTTTCTTTCATTACATTTCTTCCGTTTGAAAATGATTCTACAGAGCTTTTTACTTGAAAAATTCGATAAATTATTTCCACTTGTAATATATAAGTTAGTTGCAGAGACAATTAGACTTTAATGGATTTATGAAATTCTTTATAAAAATAATTAATTACAAATATATATATACATATAAAAGCTGAGATTTGCGCCTACCCTCGCAAGGCGTATAACTGTAAGCTCATATCTGGGGAAGGGGCTGAAGGGGAATTATATCATATGTCGGAAAGATTGGGTATAAATCAGGATTACAGCGTGACGGATACTCTCTGGAAATTAATAAACGCGGGTGGAGGTTATTTATATTCAGGAGGGGCCCTTGTTTTCGGACGGCTGGCAAGGCCCTTTGTTAAGATTAAATGCACCGTTTCGAACTTGATTAAAAGAAGGAGTTTTTTTAAAAACACGGGTTTAAATTTTTAATAATTTTACCTCGGAGATAACGATGAAAGGAAGGCATTTATATATACTTTTCGGAAAGAGGAAGTGCAGTGGGTAAATTTTGCAGAGGATAAATTTTATATAACTGCTTCCTGGTGTGGAATGAGTTACAAAAGGCATTTTTCTGACAATAGTGTTTTATTTGACACGTGCATTAATTGATCGTTATAGAGTACTTTCTCACGTTTTACTTGTTATTCGTTATGTCATTGTTGTCATATTAACGCAACAAATAATAATTTAAAAGACCTTTGTATGAAAAATTAGTGATTAAAAAAGTTGATCTACAGTGATTTACTTGTTGATAAAACCGACGTACATAAACACACTTTGTAGAAATTGATTGATAACGTAAACGTTAATTTTAAATAATATCATGTGGTAAAGCTAAAAGTGTGCGTTTGATAAGGTGTCAACTTTATTCGAGAGAAGCCAACAAAATCATGTAAATTTCGCAGGTTTATATTCAAATTCCACGCAGATAAGGGGTACATGTGATTTGTGACAATGTAAGCTTGACGCGTATTTTTCTTCTTTAAATATAGGAAGCACTTGAATTCGCTTGAGATATATTGAAACGATTGCCGTACATCGGGAGTAATATTTTTCTGTTGGAAATAAAAGCATCAACTTTAGTAAAATGAATTATCAATTTCCAATGTATCAACCTGAATATAATAAGTGCTACATAAGCTCGATTCTAGTTTTCATTCTTATATAAAAATATCCAGAACTAACGCAAAAAAGATATGCGTTCCTTTAAATTTTCCTACTTTTCAAGTACCTAACTTCTGGAAATCTAATATATTATTGCGAAGGAACGATGCTGTCAAGATACGCGGCCGCGAAGCATCACGGCCAGTTTCGCGATTTCGCAAAATTTTCAGCAAAAGAATTCCAATACTCCAAAGAAATCGAACGGGAGACAGCGGCGCGCGCTCCTGTATCTTTATGCGTTTTCCGCGGAATATAACGAAATCAACCTCTTTCCACCGCAGCCGCGGGCGGAGGGGGGGAGTTCACTCCTGCCTTTCTCGCGTGATATTTCTAAATTCCCCGCGCGAACTTTTAACATCCGCGTCTAAAACATTTTAGATTAAAGTTTACACATTGTACTTGAATTTAATCATAGTTCGCGGAACTAAAACCCCATTATCCCCCCCCCCCCGCCCCGCCCCCGGAGAGTTCAGCCGGAAAAAAGGGCATTTACATCGGAGCGCGGCGAAAGTTCGTTCGCACCGCCGGGCTTAAAAGATATCGACTCTCTTAATTCGACTTTAAAAACACGATTAAACGCAGCCCTCGAGCAGATCGTCCGATCCATCATCGAGTGGGATTCGGCAGCGGTTATTCAAATTCGCCCCCCCCCTTCCCGCACCGTCGAGAAAACGGTGGCGCGAGAAGAAACGGGAACGAGTGGGGAATCTCGAGTGCAGCGGGGATCCACAAGAGTTTTATGGCGGCGTGGCACGTTAAACTTCCGTCCGGGAGTTTAAAGGATGGCTGCTCGTGCCAGGTATGAGGAGAGGGAGAGAATAACACCGAGGCACGGAGGTATATCGAGGCGCGCGTTGCGTACGGGGGACGGGGCCCTTCCGGGTATTCGCTGAATTGGAGAGATTGCGCCGAGCGAGGTTAGATCTTACGCGGGCGAGCCGCGTTTGTTCGGACTTTTTTTTATATGCGAAACGAGATAGCGAGCGACTGGATTCCGCGAAAAGTGCCGCGCGGCTGGAAATCATTTTCTTTTGGATCTTTTCGCGGAAATTCGAGGGGAAATGAAATGTGCGAAAAGGATAACTCGAGTGGTAACGCTGCGTATTCCTTGTCCTATTGTAGATTTCTTTGGGTGCAATTATTTATTTAGCGAAACAAAACTTGAAATAGTAATAAGCAACCGCATTTAATCACTTGAAAAATGTACCTGCTTTTTTGGAATGGTCATACTGCAGTTAGGATAATAATAAACTGCATTGAAACACTTTTAAGGCGACTGCGCATATTTCTCCGGCGAGGTAATTTATTTCAAATCTTGAATTTTTAATCTTGTAAGTTAAATTACTTTGGAATAGTTTGGGTACTGAATTTAATTTGCTGAAACTTTAGCCTTTTTAAATTATTTGATGCGTTTCAATATTTTAACTGGAAAAAGGTATAGCGGTAACGCAATTTTCTTGTGCGAAGTATTTTTTTTTAAAGTCGAAAAGTTCTCGGTGATATAAAAAATACTTTAATATTTTTAATCCATTTATCCGGAAATATTTTTCGGAATTTTCCACGTTTTATTGAAGCTCTATAAATATTTAAACTAAAAGTGTAAAAATTTTTAAAATAACTGATATTTTATTATCGTAAATGTATTCTTTGTTTTTCTTTGTAAAAGCACATTAAAAGGGAATATATTAGATTTTTGTATTATGGAAAATAATAAGAAATTCAATTTGCCTTTGTTGAGAGAAAAAAAATCGAAGCTTACTAATTGTTTAAAGTTTTTAGCTTTAGCTTTAATCTCCTTGAAAAGTAATAAATTGATGCAGTGACTTATACTTTCAAGGAGGTCGTCTTCTTTATCGAATTTTATTATTTTTCAATGGAATGTTATGCAATAGAAGTTTTGAAACAAGTAAAATTGATGAATCCTCAAATCCTAATTAATTACCATATTTGCAGACTCTTGGTCATTAAGGTCTAATTAAACCTATTTGATTAATTATTTTAAAGTAGACGGAAACTTGTCAAAAGTGTAAGCTTTTAAGAAAATTAATTTATTGGCAATACGTCATAAATGCTATTCATACTTTGCACAGCGCTAAATTTACCTTCGGCCGTCTTAATTTTCAGTAAAACTATACTTTTTGGAAAAAAAAAAAACTTGACTTTTCGTCTGAAAAAATGGCCACAAAATGTAAACTTTTGGGGAATAATGAAACTCGACAAGTAGGTGGCTTAATGATTGTAACTACCGCAGTGCATAATGCTACATAAGTAGTGCGTATCTCGGCGCTGCCAGACACGAATAGAGATAGATATATAACGACGTAATGGGACACAAGTAGTATACATTCTAGTTTAGTCAGACAACGCCGTACGTGATGATTGTTCATTCTCAGGGCATTTTAGATATTTACGGGCTGTTTATCGATTTTTAAGTGCTTGCCGTAACGATCGTTATGAAATTGTCCCAAACTATGAAACTATAAAAATTTTTATTTTACGGCCTTAATAAAAAACTTGTTGAAAGTTACTAAAAAAATATGAATCGCCTTTGTTCGCGGATTTTAAGGAATAAAAGTGGTTAAAAAGATCATTAGGATTCGGCACGTGCGATTTGTTAAAAGTTTTTCCGAGTGTTGAAAATGTTGTAAGTTTACAATTTTTAATATGTCTTGCTAAAAGTTAACATTCTTCTGTGACTCCAAGTACTTTCGCAAAGTACAAATTTTACCAATTATCCGAATTTTAAAAGTTGAAAATCCCCGGTAAAAATTCCTCGACAACCTCCGCGCTTTTTCGCACCGGATCTCCACAAAGGCTCGAAGCGCGAAAGCGCGACTTTAACGCAACGCACGGATTTCTCATGATTGCAGATTGAATCAATAGAGGGGGCAGGATTACATGCTCGCCGGCAATGCTCGAAACGCAATACGGGCTTATATATCGCGGCACTCGCTTATTACAATCGAGCGCGTGCAGGAAAGTGTCCCCTCCCCCTCCTCCCCCTGCGTACGTATATGCGCGCGCAGCAACATCTTGCCGTCGAGAGAGGATCTCTCTCTCTCTCTCTCTCTCCATCTCCTCGGCGAAAACTTTTATTTCGACGCGCCGGCCGACTTTGCAAAATCTTTACAACCCCCCCGACGGCCGATTTACGAGTGAGCTCGCAGTTACTCCCGCGCCCTTTTCTTGTTCCTATATATTTTTTTTTTTTATCGCTGCCCGTCCGGTACGAGACCGCGGCTTAATAAACATTTTTGCGAGCGCTCTCGAAGCGCGAGTGCTTTTTTTCGGACGCGGCGTGTATTTACTGCCGGAGGAGGTAATTGAAAAAAAGTTCGCGCGCGCGCGGTTGCGCCGTGGGTAAATGAGCGGGGGCGCTGATTCTTTTAGTTGGTTACGTTAGATACCGGCTGGCGGAGGGGAATTTTTCCGGGTAATTTAGTTTTTCGAAGCGGAGGGGGAGTGGCGTTTAAAACTGAGAAGATTGATTTGCCGTAAAAGACTACGATAAAGTTGGTAAAGTGAACTTGCAAAATTATGCAGTCGCCTTAGTTAACCCTTTCAGGATATTACCCTATAAGGGTCATTTTCGTCAGTAACTCAATATATTAATATAAAAGTGCTACGAGTTTTGAAATTTTGTTGATGTTTTTTCGAAAAATTAATGAATCGAAGAATCTGAAATATTAAAAAAAAAAAAAAAAAATAGTTCCAAATATTTCATAATAAATTTGGCATAATGACTGATTTTCGTTGCAAATAAAACATTTCCATTCAGATTTCGTACCGTTCGTTCGTAAACCCATCAGGCTTTCGCATTTCGAATTTTTGTTTTTATTTAAATCCGTCACCTCCGCCCGCGGAAATCCCAGTAAGCACATTAGCTCGCAAATCGATAAAACCGAAACTCGCAACAATTATCGACAACAACTGCGGGCAATAGCCGCTATTATTATTATTTTTTTTTCATTTTTACGGCTACAAACCGGAAAAGGAAGAAACACGTTTTCGCCATCCATATTCCTGGCAATTAAAAGTCCCTCCTAAAAGCTCCAATTCCTGGCACAATTTCGGAGCGCGCCGAAGAAAAAAAAAAAGGAGAGTCGAGAGCCGGCTGACTTTCGATTCAGCGAGCAATCACGGAGCTCGCATTTCAAAATTGAGGCGGCAGGATTTTATTTCCCAGCGCTGCCATCCTAAGCAAGAGGGAGAGAGAGAGAGAGAGCCAGAAGAAACGTATGTGATTCCCCGGGAAATTTATGGCCGCAGTTTCGCCCGGAATTGCAGCGCTTTCGCCGGCAAGGTTTAGCAGAACGAAATCCCGTATAATTGTCGCGGATTATATTTCCGCGGCCTGATGAGTCCTCGCTCCTCTCTCGTTCCTGTTTGTACGCCCGGAAATTCACGCCCTTTTTCGCGCTTCCGTCGGCTCGCGCGGTTTAGTGGATGAATTTAAGGGGTGTCTTTTTGTACTTGGACACCGCGCCGCTACGCGAAGAGGAAGCAAGAACGGAGAGAGAGAGAAAGGGGGAAAAGACGTATTACGTCGGCCGAGAGATGGAAATTTTTATTTCCGCGGTGTGGCCATGACGTAAATTTTATTTTATCGAGGGAGTTGCGAAAAATTCGTGTTTCTGTCGGCCGCAACCGCGGCGACGTGGTTCATTTTATAATACATTTCGTCATGCGAATTTCCATTTTAGCCCTTTTGAGACTTTCTCCCGCCATTTTTTTTACCCTCCCCCAGTCAGCATACCTGCAGTTGGCACGGAGAATTGTTTTTAAGGATTTTCGTCAATTTTGAAGGCAGGTTAGTGAGCGTGTAACAAAATCGTTTAGCTATTCTTTTTTTCCTACTGTTTAATATTAAAAAAAAATAGCTTTTTTATGAAAAATTTATTTGATAACTCTATGTAGATCAGGCAGTTATGTTTCGTTTATGTTTGTAATGATTTTCCGAATATGTCAATAGCCAATCTAGCAGGAAATGGCGTTGAAGATGGACAAAATCAAAATTTCAAATTACGCTCGTCAATGTAATGTACAAAATTTATTGCGCTTTCACAAGTTTATCATCATCATAAACTACTATTTTATACTAATTTGATATACAATAGAATTTACTTTTATGATTGTTAAAAGCCTGAATTGTACAAATCAACTTTTGATAAAAATAAAGTTATGCCTCTTTGGTAAATTAATTTATTCGAAAAAAAAACTCATAAGCACAGTAACAAAAAAGTCGAGCCTAAATTGCAGCGAGCAATTTGTCAAAGCAGCAAAAGCCTTTTTTTTCGATACAAATAAAGGAGAATCACGAATCTTCCGTCTAAGAATCACTCAACTGAACTTTCAATTTGTACTAGAATCTATTTCAGCTTCGATTCCAACTAAGAATCGAATACATCTGCTCCCATAGACACGACGATAAATTCGAGGCAATTGGCGAGCCCGTCAAAAAATCGATTGGAAAATACACAAAATCCAGCAGAAGCTCGAACGTCTAAATACGGCTCCCCTCCCCCCTCCCTTAACAGACCGCAGAAATGAAAAGCACGTATTATATATAACTAAGACGGCGAAGTTCGAAGGTCGCCGTAGTGACGACAGTCCTCGTATTTTCTATCTGCCGGATGAGAGGAGAAGGAAGCTGCCGAGGGGCGAAAGATAAAAAGTACGGAAGTGCCGGGCATAAGTAAAGGAAGCAAGTACCCAGAGAGGTGGAACGACAAAGAGAGATACGTGATGAAGAAAAGTGCCGCGCGGAGGGGGATTCGGAGTTGCAAAATATGACGCGGAATTTACGGAAGCGTGATGACGGACGCACCGATTTGGCGGATGTTTATTATATCAATTTTTCGAGGTTAAATGGACTTTCTGCTTCTTTTATGGTTGACCAGTTGTATGTTGTAGCTTATCATAATAATAACACTGCGGGTGAAATAAATATGTGGATGTATATTTGAAGATTAATAATTGAGATTTACAAAATTGTTGTCAAAAATTATTGCAACGTAAGTATCAAATTGTGTTGTTTGGCTTAAAAGAACAATATCATCTATCATTACTCGGCCAGCAATTATCAGCGGAGAAAAGGAAATAAATTGTATTTTGAAGCTTCGAATTGTATTGAGAAGCTTCGTTAACTCCGCCGTTCATTACGTTTATGTTAAACTTCAGCATGCACACGTGACACAAAAACTGCAATGTTGAAAATCCGCAGCCAGTATAATCCAATTTACCGCTGTCATTGTTCACAAACGCGGACGGTTCGATATCCAAAAATAGCACATTTGGCGCATAACTGTGCACGTCTTCCAACTTTTCAGGAGGCGTATTAAGTACAATTTTCCACGTGATAAGTGTTGTTAAGGGATTGCAGTTTAAACATTTCGGCATATTCCTTATATTTACGTAGATTCAAGATTATAACGTTCAGAAATGTTTACAACCAGGCACAATACCTATTGGATTAATTTATTAGGTCAAGGACTTAGGAAGTATTATTAAGAAGTACCAAGCGATTTGGCCGTATAAACTTTTCAGAACAATCAATGCATTAGAATTATCAGGTACAACGAGTTTAGACTTCAGTTTCTCCAAATATTTATCGTTGCAGTTATTTAGTATTTCTGCTAATTGCCTTAAAGTGTAAGCCGACAAATTAGAATTTATTACGTTTTTGTAATTAGTTTTCACGATCGAGCGATGAACAAAAGTGTAATATTTTAGCGCTTGTTTTTTTTTTTTTAGAATACTGAGTAACCTAATGCGCAATTATTAATTGATACATCTAATACACTCTTACAGTATACGAAAACTTCACCACAGCCTGGAAGTTGTAAGACGGACGAAAGAAATAATTTTTTTTCTTTCAAATCAACCTGCAGCATTTCAGACACAAGCCTGAAAAAGTTGCCGGGTCCCGGGCTGAGCAGCGCACAGAAAAAAACATTTTTCCGGGTTGAAAATTTCAATCCCCTGATTTTACGAGGCAGTTTCCCAGCGGCAGCAGCAGCAGCCGATCATTGGCGGCGGCCGAAAAAAAAAAAAAAAAATGCCCGTCGCACCGTCATTTTCCCCCCTTCCGCCTCCGTGTACACGGTGTCGCGCGTGCGAATGGAACGTAACGAGAGCATTCGCTTTTACGACCTTGGCGTACGCGCCCGGCGAAAATCTGTCCGCGAAAAAGGGGCTGATCGCGTATATACGTATATAAAAAATAGAAAAAAAAAAAGACATCGAGCGCCAGTCGGGATAAAGGCGATTAGTCACGATTCGCCGAACGAGCTGGCAGAGAGGAGGACGCGAAGGACATTGGGGGTGTAGCCGGAAAATCGGCCGCTGAAATGCGCGGATTTCCAGTCCCTCCTCCTCCCGCCCTCTCCCCTTCCCCCCTCCCCCTCCCGCTCTCCGCTTTCCGGTTCTATTAGGAGCGGATTGCGGGGGAGGCGAACAAAAGCTAAGCATCGAACGGTCTTGTTGCGCTTGAGGATTTCGCTAATTGCGGGGAGAGTTGTGATTTAAAGCGGTGTCAGTTTATAATGTTATTGCTATCGCTGCTTATTACGATGCTTGTAATTTATGCCGTTTGATTATGTTGGGTTCCCAATGTGCATTTCCCATTGGTTGTATCAATTACATTAATTACCTGTGCAATGGCTAACTGGAAAGTATTGAGAGTTGTAGTTTATTGAATGTAAAATAATGTTTGAATCGAATCTTGTTCGAAATAGTGTCGATCGATTCGCATTGATTTCTTTTAAGGAGAGGGTCCTCAAGCTCAAGCTGCGGGGTGAAGGGCGGAAAAATGATCGGTTTTGACTCTTGTGCTAGAAGCGTAGCTGACAATTTCAACTTGCTATCCTGTCGTAAAAAACATCAGCTCGTCGCAAAAACATTATTTTCAATCTGCTGGTGTGAAGACTAGTATTAACCAAATAACTAGAAAAAATTCCACAGCATTCCTGCATACTTCTAGATACATACTGTACAGGCAGGAGCAAGTTCAATGACGATTCTTATCGCGGCATGCTATGCGCTCCCTGTCTAGCATACGGCTGAGTGGTACTTGTATTTGCCACCTTTCTTTGCGATTCGGTCTTATTGCTCTAAAAGTAACTGGTCATTTATATTTTTTAAAACGTCAATCAATTCAACGTTAAATTCTCTTTCTTCTTATATGTTTTTTGTTACCTTCCTATTATTTTAAATATGTCAAAATCACGATTTATCTCTATATTTTCTACTGACCCATAAGAGAAGAGCGTTCTCAATGTTAATATTTTGTTTAATATTTCGACAACGGCCTGGACAAATGATTTAAAATTTTAACAGGTTCATAAAAGAATGGTAATTAATGTTTAAAAAGTAATTCTCATTTATTCGATATACCTGAGGACCCTCCTTAAAATATATAACTAAAAAAAGAGAACTGAAATACATATTTGAAAATCAAGGATTAAAATGTGTTTTATTTTAATATATCCGCAACGTTCTATAAAACCAAGGAAAAGGAGTAACGGACCCAAATTTCCCTCATTTATTTTCGTTTATATAGGAAAGCCGGACGGAAAACCAAGGAAAGATTTTTCAACGGTAATGCTCATTACGACCACAAACTTTGTTCTCGATGCCGGGATTCGAGGAAGCTCAGACTTTTTCTGCAGAGTTTCAACATTTAATGAGTTAAAAATTCGAATTTTATTCGAAATTCATGTTTGTCCACTTTTTCTGATGTCATTTCAGTCGATATTGGTAACGAAGCGAACTCTTTATTTTATTTAAACTTTTTCAATTATATATTTGTAAATTAGATTTCAAATATAATTCATCGCAAAAACGAAATTGTAAATAACGCATTAACTGCAAATTGACCAGTAATCGAAAATTCAGCCCTCAAGCTAAATTCCTAAGAATTCTCCCGCCGTTGCGAATCAGAAATATTGCTCCTCCGTCGGGGAACATTAAAGCTATTAGAATAAAAAGCACGAAAGGCATCCAATAATAGATGACCGCGAGGCCGAGACGCCGTTCCCCGAATATCCTGACCTTCAAATTTTTAGATAGACGCCGGCCGAAATTTACAGCCCGATTACGTAAGCCCCCTCGTAGATATCGACAGGTCAACGGCAAACCTTATGCAAACGAGCGGCGCTAATCGCACCTCGACTATCAAGATTATATTCCGCCCGAAACAATACCAGTAACGTCGACGATCCTCGCGGCGAGGCACGAGAAAAATCGGGCGGCAACGAGTAATATTTAAATACGCTTTGTAATTTCGGCGCTCCTCAAAGCGGAAAAGATTGCCGGGATCAGAGAGGAAGTAGGACGCGGATAAAAAGCCCTCCGATGGCGGGTACACGCGAGATGAAGCGGCATTTTAAATTTTAATATTTCACGAGCCTAGCATGAGAAGCTCCTTATATATTACCGCGACGGTGTTTGCACGTATATTATACGGAGAGCCTCCGTTTTCCTCGGTACTTCTGCGGGGATGGCTTTTCGCAATCGTGCCTGGCATTGATTAAAGAAACATATTTTGCGACGACGTCGGGGGTGCCGACAATCGATTAGAAACAAGCGTGTCGGAAGCGGAAGCCATATATATGAATTTCAATATCGCGGCTTTCTCTCACTTAAATAAATATACAGGCCAGAAATCTAGATTGTACAAATAAATTGCCGCAGCTTAATTGGAACGACGCGGTGAAATTGCAAATGAGCATTCGAGTCTTATCACCGCGAGGCTGGCAAAAAACTTTTTACGTCCTATTAAATTAAATGGATAGCGGGAGATTAAACGCGGAGTTGAGCGTGTACTTCTTGCCGGTTCGGCCTGTGAAAAAAGGTTTTATGCACTTGGCAGTAGTTGTTTATCGATACCCCGAGTTAAATGATAAAATTAGCAAGACTATTTTTAGTATTTTATTACAAACTTTAATAATTACGAGAGAAATTAAATAAGTAAATAAGCAGTATGCAAAACCGAACGTATCTCAGATATTAAAAAAAAAAAAAGAGTACAGGCAACGTGACAATCAACTAAGTGATACCGACAGAAGCAGAAAGCGATAGAAATGAAAATGACGCGAAAGCAAAGCATCCGCACACACATACACACACCGACACGTACACGTAACTCCAAAGAAAGGATAAAAAAAAAAGTAGCTCCTAGTTAGTTTTCCTTTGTGCTTCTGAAAGGAGTAGAACTCGATCGCCTTTGAAATATCTCAGCCTCCCGCCGACGATTGGCAGCACTGGAAAAAAGCTAACTAGCTCAATTGCGAGACGATGACAATTACGCTTTTTTTCTCTCTGCCTAGGCTGGTGTGCTAATTATTGTAGCCCTTCGGGGGGGGGGGAGTCAAGTATTTTATTTCAGATTGTAATAGCGCTGATTCTTATCTAACTTCGCGGGAAAAGTTTTTCCGTCGCGCCTCGAGTGACGATGCTGCGTTTAATTACTCTAATTAAGCGTAAAAGCCTGATAATTACGATTTTATGAATGACGTTTGGCAAGGCTCACGAGGACTCTTCTATCGAGGAGAGCTAACTGACTTTGTTAAGGGCCGTCTTCGTTATAGGCTCGCCAAATTGGACATTCTTATACGAGGTGTTTGCGATCAAAAATTATTTCACCGAAGAGGAAGAAAACTTAGTCGTCAAAGAGTTCGTGAATAATACCGCCCTGGTAGAAATAGAAAACATTTCTTACCTAGGAAATAGGTAGCAGAAAATAAGATAACCTTTTTAGAATATAATTTCCTAGCATGAAATGTTTTTTTTTACATTAATTAAGCTTTTGATAAAATAAAATCTTTAACCCATTTTTAAGGTATTAAGTGGCTACTCTAAATGTTTTAAAAAAGTAAGGCTATATATCCTCGTCACCCTCAATGTCACACTAAAAGAGAATTTTACCGGTTGCCCGTCTACATAAAAAAAACAAATTATATACTATATTTATATTTATTTTAGTTTTATATTAGTTTATTTACGTTTAATGATGTATACTGTAACATAAAGAAAGATTTATAATTAAAGTTTTGAAAGTTGATAATTCTACTCTTACCTATTAAAATCAAATTTTTTGACAATTTAAAATTGGGAATTTTTTCTTACGTATTTACAAGGTAAAACTTATCGTGTTATGTTAGAATGTACTTCATATTAGAACAATAGCTTTCTTACCTATTTACTAGCCAATGTCAATTAGAAAGAAAATTATCAGCCTATTTAATAGCGAAATCATGTGAAAAAAAGCGTTTCATCGCGACCTATTAAATAGCCTCATCTATTAACTATTTTCCTGGCCATTTTCAATGCTGGAAATTCTACCAGGGCGTTAATACCGCCCAGAAGTATATATAATCATTAAACTCCCTGAAGGGCCTCGATCGGCATTCCAAAGCAACTCGAAACTACGTAAAACTCGGCCGCGCGACTCTGCCAATTTTAACGCGAGAATCCAGCCGCGCACCGAAGCCCGCGCAACTTTTCCCGCAAACGAGAGAGAGAGAGAGAGAGAGACTCTTGTGCGATCTCGCGAATGTCTACGTCGAAATTCGCGCGCGCAATATAACCCCCTATATGATTTACGAAGCGGCTCCGGCGAAATTCGGACGAAAAACAAGGCGCCCCCGCGCGCGCATTTCGTAAACATCGCTGCACCCTCTAACTCATTCGCCCCGGAGTTTTACAGTGGCGCTGCTCGGGCGGATAAATCGCCGGGGCATAAATTTATCAGGGGATGCGAGCGCCTAGCGAATCGAAGTTTGTTGTAAATTTTGTTGAGGGATTAGCGGCCGCTTATCCGCCGGTTTAGGAGTAATGGAAGTCTCTCAATCGAGATTTTACTCCCGGGGGGGATTCTCTTGTTTAACGAAAGCTTTGGACGTTATACTCCAAGGTTGGCTCGGATGATGGAGCCGAACTTCGAGTTGACGAACTATTTTCGAGTTATTTTCCTTGAACGGTCGAGTTTTTAAGGAGTTTTTTTTTAACGAGTTTGTAAATTCTATGCTGCATTTGTCTTTTTAAAGTGAATTATTTGATCGGAGTAATAAATTCGTTCGAGTCGACCAAGATTTGAAAGCCATTATTTAGTCTGTAATCCAGTTACAATGAGACTTTAATTCCAAAATGTCACTCTAACAAATCGTAATTTTACCGTAAAATTTTACAACCTTCTAGGAATTTAGGACAAACCTTCTTGAACTACACGTCATTTTTATATAAAAACACTGATTTTATTTCCAATTTATCAATTAGGCACTTTTAAGGGTAATTTAAACAAACCTTTGAAATTAGTTAAAAGCTAATTAATTCGAAACGCAATCCAAATTGTTAATTAATTAGAAAAATTCAAAACCAAATAGTAGAAAAATGAACGAAGCGCCCCCCGTCGTAAAGCGGTAAAGACTCTTAAGAAAAGGCTCTCAAGTAATAAACTTCGAGACAAGCGGCCATAAAACTGACATTAAAATACAAAGTACTTTCAAAGGCTTACTTACAAAACGCGGATAAGACCGCGGCGCGCGCGCGCGAGCGGCCCGACAAATAATTGTAAAAACAAGCGGGCGTAAAAATCCCCGAGTATATAATCCGCCCCGAGTTCCCGCGAGATGATATATAAAAGCGTCGATCGAAAAAGAAAAAAAGAACGGCGGCATAATTCGGCGAACCGACGGACCTCCCCCCCTCCCCCGCGCCCCATAAAAATGGCGCAATATCTCAGGAGAGGTGGAAATTCCTTCTGTCCCCTGCCGATAGCCTCTCCCGACTCTCCGAGGCCACTGATTTATTTCGCCTCGGCGGGTATAACGTCTCTCCCGCGCGCAAAAATGCCCTCCGACGTTTACGAGGATCCTTAAAGGCCCGTAAAGCAGCGTGAAATGGCATCACGCTCTCGGCTAAAAGAGGATGTGCTCTCTCTCTCTCTCTCTCTCTCTCTCCTATCTAGCCTCGAAATAAATCGGCGAGCGCGGCCGCCGTTGGGAGAAATTTTGAGAGTGCGCGCGCGGCCCGTTTAGCGGCACACGCGGTATTTCTCTGCTTATAGACACGGGCGCCTCGACTTTTTTTTCTCTTTTTTTTTCTTGGAGAGCCGCAAGTTTTGAAATTTAATTTCAAACTTTTACGTATTTTCCACCCGAGCGCTGTACGCATAAATATAAGATGCAAATGCTTGTTCTTCCGGGGTTTGTAGTACACGTACGCAGACGTCTAATCTTATATAGTGGACGAGTTCACTTTCTTTTTTTTCCTGGCATCTCGCGAGTGCACTTTTTGCCGGGAGCGTGTATATACTTTGCGCGAATTTCTTGTAAGCGCGATTAGTTATAACGCAATTGGATTCTATGAATTGCATTAAAGTGCTGGATTAACGCTTGAATTTCAAGTTATTTGCATTTGGAATGAAATCGTTTTCGAAACAAATAAGATCTTTTTAAGAATAAAAAATCATTCGCTTTTAAAAGATTTCATTTTGAGTATAATTGAAACATATATACAACGTCTACTCAATTACTTATTTATATACTAAACGCGACCGCAAGAATGCAATGCAAGTTGGCAAGTATAAAAAATACATGGCTCTCAGATGTGTGCACAAGGCCAGCAAATGCGAGCGCGTTAAACTAAAATCAGAGTTGAGAATGATAATTTGAGGATGATAGTTGGAATACCACAAATTTCGGATGAGCTATTTCGGCTTCGCCCTCGGGAGCTCGAAGACAAGCAAAGTTGAGGATATGTGTTCGAAGTTGGCTAAACAGCGCCAGGATTACGTCTACGTGAGCGTAAATACGGCGCGAGCGACGGTATTAGTTATACCTAATTTTTCCGTCGGTGACAATTTTATAATCTCGCGCTTCCTGAAGACGATGAAATTTTGCTGGCTTTATTTTTGAGGAACGTTTTTTTCTGCAGCAAAGGGATCCTGTAAATTTAGCTTATTAAACGAAATTAGAATGGTGGAGAAGCTGTATTTTACGCTAACTTTATTAAAATCCTTAAGGCAGTGTAATAAAATTTTACGAGATATTACGTTTCATTATTAATCCGTCGAGGAATTAAGACTCGACATTCTTAATTAACCCGGGAGATTGTCGCCTCTTTTATTGCTTTTGACACTGCAATTTTACAAGAAATCTGCAAATTTACTGCATTGCGAGTGAACGGACGTTTCGGACGGCTTTTTAAAGCAAATTAAAACTTTGTTAACTTAATTTAGTACGTTAAAAATTTATAAGAAGCTTCTATTAAGAGTGATTTTAATCGCTCGTCTAAATCGCCATTAATTTTAACAAGGATTAACGAGTAGTGACTATTGAATTCCCAGTTCGAAACAATTCTCTTTGAAATAGTTTGTTATACAAACAGTAGCAAGTTCGCCAACAACTCGAGTACTTAATATTTGGTAAACCGCACATGATCTAATACCGTACTAGTACAAAATGTACTTTGGTTTCCGAAAGTATTAAATTGAAATGAAAATTAAATACCGCTGGTTCGCTTGCTGAACTAGAATTAATTCTGAAATAGATTTTGGAATTTGGAACTCTGTTGTTTCTATAATTTTTTCGAAATAATTACCTAAGAAAATTAAAATAATTAAAACAAAATTAATGTGAATCGTGCAAGAGTTTTTATAGTATAGATTTTTTGTGCTATTCTTTTACAACATTTTTCCTACTGTCATTGTACGACTTAAAAAATATTGTTATTCCTCTAAAATTCCATTAAGATCCATTATTCGATCAAAATGCGTCTTTTTTAATTAATAAAAACTCAAAAAATTAAATCCTTTCGATAAAATCAGCTTTTTACAATCTCCTGTCTCCGCTCATTATGCGATTAGCACCAGTTTCCAAAATAGATTTTCTCAAAACCCACCCCTGCAACGTCCTCTCCTCCGCGATCCTCCGTCCCTGCAGGACCCAAGTTCAGCTGGATTGTCCCACATTCTAGAAATCTTGGGGAGGCCAAAACAAGAGAAGCAGAAAGATTCAATTTAGCGAGAGTCGGTGAAGTGCGTCGGGCAAACACACGAACTTTGCACGGCAGCTGCTTACCCCTCGACTGCGACACGGCGCTAAAACAAAAAAAAAAGAAAGAACGAAGCACAAGAGGGGGGAGGAAACATATATACGACGCGCGGTGCTCAAACTTACGAAAACTCTCGTCGGCATTGTTTTTCCGAGCGGTTCCCGACTTAAACGCGCGCCGAGGACCTTCTCGAAAAAAAAGCAGCCCGCCCGCCGTTTTCCTCCCTCTTCATCCGAGCCTCGTTATATACGGGCGATGCGCGAAAGGATCCCTTGTTTTTTCGGCCCCGCGTCTTTTTGCCGGGGCAAACAAGCCTTTAAGTAGGCAGAGCCCCGAGAGCCGCGCGCCGTACAAATGATCTTGCGCGCCGCGGCCGGGAACCGGCGCATTGTTGGTCCAAAGTAGTTGGCGACGTAAATAACGGCTGACAAAACGGCGCCGAGGGTTTGGCGTTGTTGCTGTTGTTTGTTCCTTGTTTATGGGGGACTAGTTTTTTCAATGGTTCGCGAATGTTTTCGCAAGGAACAATGGCGCGGGGGAGGAGGGGGGGAACATTTGAATTGTGAGTCCGGAAAGTTTTTTTTTTGGAAAATACGTATAGAATCGTGTTGAGTGACTAAGTGAATTTTTGAAGCTATTTATAGAAGATTTTTATTGTTGTACAAAGTTGTAAGAAACTGACAATAAGCGATTTATTCAAATGTGAAAAGCTGAAGTAAATTAACAAATTAAAGTGCTATGACAGCAATTTTAAAATCTGATAAAGAATATGTGTCAGAGAAAAAAAAATCTGCATGAACTGAAATAAAAACTACTATAAGTAACTTAATTCTAAATTTATTAACAGAAATATAAGCAGTGGCGCAACATTTTGGTATTTACAAAATTTTTGAATACATACAAATATTATTCGTTTGCGCGTACTGAATTAAACATTTCTCTTTATGTTAAACAAAGTATTGATCATTTTAACAAAAAGTAAGTTAAACACTTTGTGGCTGATAAAAGTCGGAAAAATTTGCGTTGAAACTTTTACGAATTTGTATTTGAAAACGCGTTGGTATCGCGTACTTCTGCGTAAGCAGTTGTAATTATCCAAAAACAGTGGCTTTATTCATTTGTTTTCGATTTTATTTCCATACTTCATAAAATTGCTTTATTTCGCATGTACGCGTAGATTATCGTCTCTTAATCCGATTTTATTCCACGAAAACTCACCTTTTTTTTTTTTGTAAAAATAATACAAAACTCCCGAAAATTTTTGGCGGCTTTATCGATTTCTCTGACTGTGCACTTTGCACTGTATACGCTTTCGGATTTGCATTTTCCGAAAGAGTATGTAAAACATATTGGTCCGGGGAAAATTGGTATGCTAAAATAATTCTCCATCAAACTTTGTTACAAAGCAGTTTATCTTTACACATGGAAATGTAAAACAGTGGACTCCCCATTCAGAGTAGCTATATCAACATTTACACTGTACAGGCTTCAGAAAAATAATGGCGGAGAAGTCAGATTAAATTCTTAGTAATTTAGAGTTTATGAATAACTTTGCATTTTAAAATTAGGGTGACTATACCAATTTTCTTAATTATGCCAATTTTACTCTGCATTTTAATACTGAAAGTTTAACTTCATTCATTAATTTAATTCGGCTGAATTAAATTAATTTCGGATGCTTCAATTGTTCGCAAATTATAAAAAAAACTTATTCTGTTAAATACAGGCAAGCTTTCCACCGATATAATGATTATTTAAACCACAAAATGCGAAAGCAATTTACATTATACAGACCAAAACGAAAATTTCACCTGTAATTAATGTCGTCCAATTGAACGCTCGCGATTTATATTCTTCTCCCCGTTCCGAGAGCAGGGCTTGGCAGGGGGAGCTTCGCAAATAAGCCGACACGGCACTTTATATTTTTCTCCGCGAGGGATTATAGCTCGAATAAATAAAACAAAAGCGTCAGCCCCCGAGAAAGGGAGAGCGAATTACAAGCGCTCGCCGGCTGAAAGTGCATTTTTCATCCCAGTCGATTGCATATACACGCCCGGCGCAGAAAATTCGCTGAATGCCTGTCTCTCGTACGGTACGCTCTATATATAAGAGGCAGCACCGAAGCTACTGGCGAGTAACTGAAAAAACAAAAAAAAAAAAATAAAAAAGGAGAGCACAAATGCCAGGGATTGATAAAGGGAGGGGGGGGGGGAGGCACTCAAAATGTATTCGCTCTGCCGAGTTATTCTTCCCCTCATTTTTCTCCATTATGAAATGAGAATAAATCACGTTACGTCTGCATTATATTTTATTGGAATAGAGGCAAAGATTTTCGATGCTCGAAATGGGCTGTAGATGATAGGAGAAAGGAGGGGATGTATTGATGATGCACTCGTTTTTGCGCGGACAATAAAAGTTTAATGGCATAATGAGCTATTTAACTTATTGTCTGCTTTTAGAATAATTTTAAGAGGTATTGACTGGTATTGGACTCATTTGAATAACGGAAATATGTTTTATTTGTTATTGATTTATTTATTGCCGAAGACAGGATGAATAAAATATAGTTGTATATATTAAAAATTATAATTTATTTGCAGAAATTACAATTTATATATAAATTTATTTAGTTCAAAAAGTAAATTTTGTGTTAGATTTTTATACACAATTATTATTACCAACGAGTTGAAAAGTGTTGTGGTTTAGAAAACACACAACTTAACGCAAAGAGTAAACGTTGCGTATCCTCGGCTTTCGTCAGGTACGAAATACACAACTCATACTTGCTTCGGGGCGCTACAGCTTTTCTTGTACTTCGACTTTTTCAGTAAATAAAATACAGATTTTTGATTTATTTAAATAATATTTAAATATTAATAAGAAGTACGTTGCGTTCGCTTTAAATTAAAAGAAGTAGTACATGCAGTTTTATAACGTACAGAAACTTGAAACCTTAACAAATAAGACAAAGGTAAAAAGTTTCAAATGGAGAGTTTTAATTAATCTTAATTTGCTGGTTGATATATTTAAATTAAAACAAAAATTTACCGAAGAATTCTTCACACAATGTAATAAATAACGAAATACGAGAGCTCTCGAAAGCAAGCTTACGTAGATAATGATCTAAATGATCTAAATACCATCAGTATGGCGACTTCGTAGATGATTAGACAATTTCTATAATAATGGATTTAGAGGTGAAGAAACCCTGTTATATCAACCGCAGTCAAGATTGTATAAATCAATCGATGGTTACATTAAAACCATTAAGCTTATAATCGCTTAATCTAAAGCAATAATATATTCTCCAAATAGTAAAGTCTCCTCTTGAAGATCACCTTGACCATTCATAAGGAAGGTAATGCCTCCAACAAGCCACTGCAGCCAAGAGGAAGCATGAATCACATTGTGATATTGCTATAACAACGAAGGCAAAACCCAATTCCGTCGACCGAAGATAGTGGAGGCAAAGTATGAGTGGATCTTAGCAGACGAATGCAGGCCTGAATTAATGAGTTTCAGTTGTTAGGAAGACACTCGTTGGGTAGATCGAATGGTGGATCTTAGGTTTTAAATAAGTGATTTTTGAATCTACGACAATAAGGGCACGAGTCAGACAATAAAATTGTTCTTTTTTTTAAATCTCAATATCGCGAACATTAAACGCGAAATAGCACCTCGTCGCTGAATGCGTTTGCAGGACCGTATATGAAAAAAAAAAACGACTATCATCACCGGACAGATGAATACGCGAATTCCACATATTTTCCAGGGCTTCGATCGCAAAAAGCTCGCGCATGCTTTCGCGCTAACCGCTCCGTGCCATTATGACCTCCTTGGCTTAATTACAATCCCCCTTTCTCCGTCGGGGCAATATTCGCAGATTGAAAAATTGATGATAATGCGCGTCTTCCATATCGCGCGCGCGGACTGATTAAAGCGCGATCTTCCGGCCGATTTCACCGCGCCCGCGGAAAGTTAATCCGGGAGAGAGAGAGAGTGAGCTTTCGAGCTCCATTTTGATTTCGGAGTATTTAAAACGGACGCGCTTCCGTAATTATCTCCGGCGGGGGCGCATATGTGCGGATCGTTCGAAAATTCTAATGTCCCCGTAGCTGCTGACTGGGCGAAATTCGGGGACTACGAAGTTAAAACGTTGGATTTCTGATAAGGACAAAAATTATTGCGGCAAACATCGAGGCTGCGCGAGCTGTTTGTTGCGAGCTGTAAGCTTTGCCAATGTTTTTCGGTTTATTTTTAATGCTTAGTTTTAGTTCGGATTAGTTGAGTCGGTAATGGTACTTAATATTCTGTTGACCTTTCGTATAATCTGGGCTTTTAGCGGATAACGGAATGCGTAATCCGGGTTAATATTGAAGAACCCGTTTTAACTACGAAACATAGGTTTTTTAAAAAAGTGTGTAAATAAAAAGCGGAAAACAGAAAAAAAAAAATTTGATGTCTGACTATACCGCATTAATTCTACTGATACCGACTGTTTATTTGGAAACTTAGGATTACGCGAACTCTGCCATAAAATTATACACCAACCAAAGAACAAGACATACATTTTTATTTCTTCCTTTCTTCCTTTGTAAGAAAGTTGAAAATCAATAAATCCATTATCATTAACGCTTTTGTTTCTGATGATTCTTATCTCTCGGATAGCATCGAGATCTGCATTATTTGTACAAATATAAACCTAGAGCGACGAAAATAAATTTTCCGATTAATCTATATACAATTCCCAGACTTTTTCATTATCTAACGACCTTCTAACCCAAAAAACGGACTTTCGAGCGCCGCGTATATTTGTGGAGAAATTTGACGAGACGTAAATAGAACGAAATTAACGGGAAAAAATAAACATACCTCCGACCTCGAGAAGTATGAATCTCACTTAAATTATATAAAATTGCCTTTGCGTAAAGGAGAGTGAGGAGAGGAGTTCAAGCTCACAAATCAAAATAAAAGCCGGCCCATAAAGCAACTGCACAAACACTTGCTGATCGAGTTTGTTTAAGAAAATGAACCGTAAACTTCAGAGAGGCGTAAAAGTAAGTGGGTAAATAATTAAATTCCCAATCCGGGGCTTTAACACGGCATTATTCCGCCGACGGCTACGTACAATTCCTCGCGGCGGCCGGCGTATATATAATATTATATATATATATATATATACATAATGTCTGTTTTGAAGCCGTAAACTTGAAATAGGGGAAAGCATGCCTTATTCATTCGAGCTTACTTTGCGTTTTTATGGCCGGCGCAAATGTCCTTATTAAAGTTCCCAAGGAGGGTAACCAGATGAAGTCGACGTCGGTGGCTCTTCCCTCTTCAGTCCTCCCCCCCCCCTCCCCCCTTTTATTCCCTGGCTCCTGATTCCGTTCTCTCTTGCTTCCCTGTAAATTTCCGCCCCGGTATTTTCGGTGCAGTCCGGATCTCGCAACGCTTAAAAATAGAAAAGCGCGCGCAGAGCGTAATGAAATTTCTGGAATAATTTCGGTCTGGCTACTCTTGCCACTTGATTCCGTTTATCGATCGAGAAAGAAGTACTTGAGGTCAGCCTTTGGCCTTCATTAATCCAGATTATTAATGAATACTTAAACATTCTTTCAGAACTTTTGCTCCTTTTATCGGTAGGCCGAAGTTGCGGCTAACAATTACAAAAGGAACGTTGACGAAGAGTGTTCGCGAACGTTTATTGCTGCACGCGAACGTTTTGAAAAATGAAAAATACCGAAGCCATTAAAGCGGCGAGAGGCAATTGCATTGGCCGCGCGCGGGCACAAAGGACGCTTGTGATATCGACCGGCGCGCGGAACTTTATTTCTCGGGGAACACTTAATCAGAACAATTTAATCTCTTTATCCTCCGGACAAGTATTAAGAGCCGTTATTGAAGTGCGTTTATAATCGAAATCTACATTAGAAAGGACTTCCGCCGAAGGTGCTGCCCTGGCACGCTACTCCGTATGCGTGTAGTTCAGCGTTCGGGCGGCGTCCTTGGAATATTAATTCGATTTCCCATCCACCGCAATGGAAATGCATTGAAAAGAGAAGTGACCAGCAAAAAAGAGAATCAGCCATTCATGTTTGTATGAATGCATAATGCGGAACGGGGTAAAGTAAACAAGGGCGTCTTTAAGGGGCTTTCGAGAGGCGACGTGGAATTCTGGGATTGCGCATAAACAGTGATGTTTCGTTGTTTCGAAATATTAGCGGAAGCCTCGTTGAGTTGGTTTACCGAGGATAGTTAATTACTTAGCTTAAGGCCTACTCGAGGCTGATAATCTTCTTATAAATCTGGCAACTGCTTGAATCCTAAATCAGCCTATATATTAACTGAAGCATTTCTCTCGAGAGAACAATTGCGCAAGTCGTGTACTGTTAACTGCGGAGATTATCAGGACTTTAATGATGTGCTTTCCCGAAATGTGAAAAGCAAAGCGTAAATTTATTGTAAGCGGAGTGCAACGATATAACGCAAATACTTTTATTATGTTTATAAATTAACTACAAATTTTACAAATTTTATGAAATCTATGATGTAAAAAAATTATTTTCTAATGATACCACAAGTTCATTTTTTTAAATCCAATCTTTAATTTAAAGTTCAATAAAACTAATTCCACGTAAAATATTGGCAGAATAACCTCATCTTGCTTAGCTACATAGTTACATGATGGAATTACATGCATCGCTCGCGTCATTTCAGGTGGAATCCATTGCTCCGCGTGCTGCTCCAAAGCCGAACTTGGCAACGCAGTATTCCTCCGAAACTATGCGCCGCCGTGCATTACTTGTGGCGAGAATCTATTATCCATGATCATTCATCGGATCTCCATTGATTGCGACTCGGCACTGCCTACGTCTCACTGGTAAGACCATCAAGATTCTTATTCTGATGATATTTGAAATTTTGCAAAAGATATTGTTAATTGGAAAGTTGATTTGACTACTGAGGGTTGAAAATTATCATTGACCTTCGAAACTAGAAGATTGCATATATGTTGACAATGTCTATTTACTGTACTCGACGTTTATTTGATTTAATCAATGAAAATATAATAAAGTCCGATTTTCGCTTTTTTAGAATGACATTGGTATGAAAAGAATGAGGTTTGCATGATGAAGTTATGTAAAATTATATTTACATATATAATTTTCTCACCTTAATCAATTACATTTTTCTTAATTAAAACATTTTACAACGCCATCAAAAAGTAATTGCATCATCATTTACCTCAATTGCGGTTTACTTCATTTCATAACTATAAAGCGCGAATTCTTATAAATATGTTGCGGGGGCTTTAATAGCTGCGACGGAACATCCGCGTTTATTCGGAGAAATAAAAGTCATTGTTTCTAAAATGGCACTGCGGCTTATACGTCACATTGGTCTCTCTCTCGGCGAACATTAAACATTTTTAATAAAAGCTGTGCAGTTTTGCAATTCGCAAATGAACGCTCGAAATTATTTGTTTTCTCAATCAAACGCAGCTCTCAAGTATAGCCATACATGCAACCGCTTTCGATATTTCCAATATACCCTGCATCAACATCGAAATCGAAGTCCTTCATCATCCGAGGCCGTATCAACAACATCCCTCTCTATCCGCGTATTTACCCGGAATCCGTCAAAAGAATTCAGGACATTTTTTCGGGGCCGAAAACCCGAACGTAAAAAGGTTAGCCCCGCGCCGCGGTATTTCGTGCGTCCGCGGATGCAAAAGAATGGCCCTCGGCGGGAGCGTATAAAATTCCTTTCAACTGTTCCCTTTACGAGTCGCTCTCGAATCAAAAGCTGCTGCTGCGGTGTGTATCGCGCACGACATAAAGTACAGCGAGAGCGCCGCCGAGCGGCACGCGATAAAGAAAAGTGCGCGCGCGGCGTGTTGTACGTGAAAAGCCGCGAAAGACTCGCGCGCCGCATTCCTCCTGACGTTTTAGAGGCGCGCGTGCGCGCGCATCTCCCTGTGGGCTTTTGTGCGCCTTTTAGAATTTCGCCGACGATCGCCGAGCTTTTGTAGGCGGCGAAAGAGGTGGGAATTTTGACGACATTTTGAGGATGTTTGTAGAAGAGGGGAGGGTCTGCTTTGGGCTTAACGTTAATTGTAATGATTAAAACGTGTTGTAAGAATTTTACGCTGTGTTTAAAGGATTGACTTAGGCTTTATTAGTCGATAATGATACTTGTTTTGATCAATTTTTATTGCGCACATCCGTGCAGAATAGTGAATTTCAAAGAATAAACATTTCGCCGAGCTAAATGTAAAAATAGACTGGATAGTAAAATATGAGTATAGCCGAGCTACTTTTTACCTTGAAAAGAGTAAGGATCAGAACCCGACCTTAAAAATGCGATCGCAAAACCAGATCCATACTTTAAAATCTACTTTACTTTTTGTAGTCCATAGATGCGCATTTTTCTTTTCAAGGATATAAGTATTTACTGTGTACGAGATTTATGCGATATATATATACATATATACGTTTTTACTTTATACATTTATATTCTACTTCTAAGAAAAGCGCTATTTTTGAAAACTTTTTCTTTGACACTGCTAATGGCCGCGAAGTCGAACTTTTTGCGCGCATTGAAGATCTTGAAGACATGCTTCAAGAGTAGCTTCCTAAAAATTTTGCTTTTAAATTCTGCTCGGTTTGCAGTTATTCAAAATAATATATTAATTTATTCTTTTAAAAAGACGTCGTCATAATTTTCCGGGAACACTCAATAAAAACGTTACGAAGGAATTAGATAAAAAAAAAGCAAATTGTCGACTATTGTGGGAAAAGCAATAGTTTCCGTATACCAAAGGGTAGTCGCTTGTATCTTCAGAATCCACTCTAAAAAGAAAAAAAAAATATCGATAACAGTTAAAAGGAGTAAAAAGGTCGAATCCGTAAGTAAGAAAAGCAATTGCGTCATGCGGATGAAATAAAGTAAAAAAAGGCAGGGAATTTCAGATAGGAAAGCCGGGCAATAGCATTGAATCCTGGCCTCGGCGATTGTTTCGTCTCCGATAAATCCGTATTATCGGGTGCCGCATTGGTTGCCTCATTTCGTTGCGCGACGATTATCGTTTATTGCTCCGGTAAGCGTGCTTTTTTTCGCCGCCGTACCAAACTTTGCACTCCAGCTTATTTTTTGCGCGCCCCTTTTTCTCGCTCCCTTTCCTGCACTTATTTGGCTGCTTTCTTTGCGGTAGTGGAGTTCTCGAGCGGTTGCATTGGAACTTTTGTGAATCCGGTTGTATTAGCTCGTAATTAAATTTTCTGATTTAATAGAGGATGAAAACGGAGCGAGCTTCTTGACTATTGTGTTTTTTCATTGTACTTCTTTTCTAATTCCGTTAAATTTACTTTCACGCACTGATTCGCCAATTAGCTCAGTTTGTTGCGTTGTATATAAATACTTTATAATGCTGTTTTGGACTTTTTGATATTTTACGTCTCATTAAATTTATATTAAAAACTCCCCAGTTCGGTCAAAAACAATTTAATTACTTCCTGACGCTGCCCATTTTAATTTACGTTAAAGGAACACCCACAACCGCAGTTGTTTACTCCTGTCACAAAAAGTCTTCTCCGCCATTAAAAAAAAAAAAAAAAAAAGGAATCCTCTCCAATCCCACAAGCATAATTTTTCAGCCAGCATTACTTAAAGTTCCCCGGCCCTTAACAGCATCGTTTCGTTATTCCCCGATACGATTCTACCTTTGTTCCCCTCGTCTTTTCTAAAAGGCCAAGTTTTCCTGCCTCAACAAAGACTGTTCTCAATCTTCGCACGTTTCCACCTACAGACACGTGTGTAAGTCCGCGTACGTGTGACACCTTCGTCGGAGCTTTCTGCTCCGCGCGATAATGACGCCAAGAGTCTGAAAGAGTTGCAGCGACGGCCCGCCGACTTCTCTCGGCGAATATGACCGAGGGAGGGGAAAAGAGCCTTCAAAATGCTTTTAGGGTCTTTCGCCCGCCTGTTATCCCGGATTTTTAGACGGCTCTCGCTCGTCCGTTTTATTTCCTTTCGCGCCCTTATCCGGACTGAGAGGGAGGGATTCGCTCTCGTTTATCACAAATTTTTCCTGCACCCTATTAGCCAATATTTTATTCCGGCATATCGACCTTTGTTCGCTGCTCGATTGCGGAGGTGTTGAAAGTAGATCGGCTGAAGATGTTAATTAGCGAAAAGACGTTGATTTTTATGACTTTTTGCGCGTGTTAATAAAT